>JBBPBT010000152.1:6399289-6411083 GCA_037974875.1 Cicer bijugum | reverse complement strand
ATTATATATTGTATCCAATAATATATAAATAATTGTTGAAATAGTGAGATATAATTAAATATAATAAAATATCACAATAAAAATTAAAAGTCATAACTTTATCTTAAAAAAATAAATATTTAAATATTTAAAAATTTGAACACACAATTTATAACACAATTTAAATGAAAAATTTATATATTTAGAATATTAATAAATGATTTAAAGATATTTTGTTAACATTTTCTTTAATACAGTAGAAGAGAATTGTATATTGTCAACAACTCAGCATAAAAAAACAATTTGCTTGAATTTAAAAAAAAAAAATCCAAATTTGTTATATTTATTTAGTAATTGTCAAAAAAAGTTATATTTAGTAAAAAGTAATTATGATTTGAAAAAAAGAAAAGATTGGTGGGTTGCTTACGGCAAACACACCTTTCTACACATTCACATGCAAAAACAATTTATTACCGTTATTATCTCTCCTTACGACACAACAGCGAAAAAATAGAAAAAACATAAAATTTTGCACCTAAAGAAAAAACATAAAATAATATAATTATTTAGCGAATCTCAACGATCCAACGGTCACGACTCACTAGCCGTTAATTTTTTCAAAACATAAAAACTCTGTTGTTCGCCACAGACAAATAGACCCGAAATGTTTCACTCTCTTCACTGAACTCTGTTGTTCGTCACTTTTACTACAACAACCCTTTGATTTCTCTCGCTTTCTTCTTCTATTTCATTTCTATGCCCTTTTTCTTCTAGGATCTTCAATTCTTGTTTTGTGGGTTGATTTTTCATTCATTCTCAAAAAGAAAATGAAGAAGGTTTGTGATCAGAAGAGTTCTATCTCGAACTCAATCAACAACCCAACAAATTTTCAAGGTTTGTTGATGGATTTCATATGGTTGTTGGGTTTTCATTTTGATTTAAAAGATTGAAGATTTCAACATGGGTGTTGAATTTTTTTTTTTTAATTTTTTTGATTTATAATATAGGGTTGGATTCTAGAAAGGTTGGGCAAAACAGAAGAGCGTTAAGCGTGATTAATCAGAATCTGGTTGTGGAAGGAAGATCTTATCCCTGTGTTGTTAACAAGAGAGCATTGTCAGAGTAAATTCTCAATCAGAATCTGGTGAATTTGTTTTTGGTTTTGGTTTTGGTTTTGAATTTTTTGGTTTTTGTTTTGTGGAATTACAGAAAAAATGAGGTTTATGAAAAGAAGCAAGCAGATCCGGTTCATCGACCCATCACTAGGTGAGGATTTGATGATTAGACCCTTTTGTGTGATTTGAATTGTTTGATTTGTTGACCAGAAAAAAGACACTGAAAAGTGTTTGATTTTTGTTCTCTTAGAAAACAAATCAGAAATTATCAAATTTTTGTGTTATTTCAATGCAAGTTTTTGATAATATGATGGATTTATCTTGATTTGCTGTCAATTTAGGAGGTTTGCTGCAAAAATTGCTGGCACACAAAAAACTCAGGCGGAGGTAGAATCTTTTATTCCTTTGTTGAAATTTTGCTGCATTGTACTGATTCTTACCTTTTGACTGAGATTTTGAGTTTTGGGGTTAATTTTTGAATAGGGAACTACCAAAAGGTCAAACTTGGAGAATGAGAATTCGAATTTGAATGGATTTGGAGAGTTTATATTTGTTGATGATGAACACAAGCCAGTGGAAGACCAGCCAGTGCCAATGGCTTTAGAGCATGCAGAACCAATGCAGCATACTGAATCAGATCAGATGGTATTTCTTGAATGAGTTGTTTTATTTATTTAATTTAATATAATTTAATTTCAAATTTTAAATCCATTTCAAATTTTAGTTGGTGACTGTCACATAATTGGCTTTTATATTATAGGAGGAAGTTGAGATGGAGGATATTATGGAAGAGCCTGTTTTAGACATTGATACCTCTGATGCAAATAACCCTCTTGCAGTCGTTGAATATATTGAAGATCTTTATGCTTACTACAGAAAAGTTGAGGTACATTTGGAATCAATTTAGAACATTTGTTTTTATTTTTATTTTTTTAATTTCAAGGTTCAATTCTAATTTTTTAATAGAAGCATTTATTGTGTTTTCTCTTATAATAAATTCAAAACATTATTCATTATATTGAATCAGCGTAAGCCAATTTATACTCCTGAATTCTCTCACTAATTAGAATATATTTCACTTTTACAATTTTGGAAATCTAAATTGATTTCAGAATTAAAATATGACAATGCTTTCCAATGAAATTTCAATAACTAACAGCATTAATTATATGCAGAATACTAGCTGTGTCTCACCAAATTATATGGCACAGCAATTTGACATTAATGAAAGGATGAGGGCCATACTGGTTGACTGGCTTATTGAGGTAGAGCTCTTAATCACTATGCCTTACAATTTGCTAATAACTTGCCTCTTGGATTAAATGTTTTTATCATTAATTTTAAACACCACACGGTGGCCACTGTGTGTGAGTGTAGTAAACTCTGCCTGCCGAGTTCTATTACTAATCATCATTAATAAAATCATTAATTTTCAATTCCTCCGAAATATTGAGAATGCTGACTTGGTTTGCTTGAACCTTTCAGGTGCATGACAAATTCGACCTCATGCATGAGACATTGTTTCTCACAGTTAACCTTATAGACAGATTTTTGGAAAAGCAGTCAGTGATAAGGAAGAAGCTTCAGTTGGTTGGCCTAGTGGCAATGCTTGTGGCATGCAAGTATGAAGAAGTTTCTGTGCCTGTGGTTGGAGATCTGATTCTTATATCTGACAAAGCATATAACCGAAACGAAGTTCTGGAAATGGTAACATTTGTTTGCTTGCTTATATTGTGACAACCTTTACATTTATAGCATTTGTGGAGCCATTGCAAGGTTTAAAATTGCAGATACTTTGCTGTTTCTGCGATAGGAGAGACATATAAAACCTTTACATATTGCGTTTGTAGACCTTTTTTTAAAACCCCTGATGACAATTAATTGAGATATTTGTGCAAAATTTTGCAGGAAAAGATTATGGTCAATACTTTGAAGTTTAACATATCTGTGCCAACAGCATTTGTTTTCATTAGAAGGTTCCTAAAGGCAGCTCAAGCAGACAAAAAAGTCAGTACTCATAATTCTGCCTAATATTTTTATTCATCACACTATCAAAATCATAATTACTAATTTTGTTTTGCTATATTCCTCACAATGAACAGCTTGAACTGCTAGCTTTCTTCTTGGTTGAGCTATCTCTTGTAGAATATGAAATGCTGAAGTTCCCTCCATCTCAGCTAGCCGCAGCCGCTGTCTATACAGCTCAATGCACCATTTATGGTGTCAAACAGTGGAGTAAGACATGTGAATGGCACTCCAACTACTCAGAAGATCAACTATTGTAAGCATTTTAAGTTCAAGTTTTTCATGATCCAACTAAACTAATCTAATAGTTCTTCATGTTCAAAGACTATTTGTGGGTCTAAAATAATTGTAGATCCAATCCTATTTATTGAGATATATAACAAAGTGACATCACCATGAGATATGATTAGATGTACTTACAAAAAATTATGTTACACAATTAGTGTTGGACATAGCCTTTAATTAAATTTTAGTGGTTTTTATTTTCATTTATTTATATGCTTAATGATGATGTATGATCAATTTCTCCCATAATGATATCTATGCTACCTAGTATTGTCATAATATCAGCCAATTTCATTCTTTTAACTAATTGAGGAAGAATTTGCAAATGTACTACTTGTTTGTGACTTGCAGAGAGTGCTCTGGATTAATGGTTGGTTTTCATCAGAAGGCTGGGACAGGGAAACTCACAGGGGCACATAGGAAGTATTGCACATCTAAGTTTAACTATACTGCAAAATGTGAACCAGCAAGTTTTCTTCTGGAGAACCAGTTGTTGTAGCAGGCCATGAATAGGTTAGCTACTAATGGAAACAAACATTGACTTTCATAATTGGGTTAAGAAGTTGCACATATAAGCAACTTGGGTTGCAATGGGGGGAGGGAAATCATTTATAGGATTCTAAAATCCTCAAAGTTTTACTTATATGTTGTTCTCTTGTTATTTCTCTGTAATGTTCTGATTGAACAGAATTTTAAACATTTTAAACTGTATTTCTGATGTTCCCATTGAACATAATAATGGAAGAAATATATACAAAGTTTTCAATAATTCTCCAAGTATTTTGATTAATTTTCAATCATATCATTGAATCCTCACACTATCAAAATTGTTGTTGGAAGAGATTTCTTGTAACTTGTAATTATGGAAATTTCTTGTAATTTGTTTCCCAATCCAATCATCAATATTTTCAATAACTCTCCAAGTATTTTGATTAATTGTCAATCATATCATGGAATCCTCACACTATCAAAATTGTTGTTGGAAGAGATTTCTTGTACTTGTAATTATGGAAATTTCTTGTAATTTGTTTCCCAATCCAATCATCAATGAATCCATGAAGATTGAATTTCTCATTTTGGTTGAGTTACACAGATAAAGACAAAAATTAGGGAAAATAATAATTAAATAATATATAAATTTAAAATTATAAAAGAAATATATTTATTTTGCGCCTAAATATTTGTATAAGTCATAAATTCTTGTGACTATGAAGATTGAATTTCTCATTTTAGTTGAGTTACACAAATAACGACAAAAGTTAGAGAAAATAATAATTAAATAATATATAAATTTAAAATTATAAAAGAAATATATTTTTTTGTGCTTAAATATTTGTATAAGTCTAAATTTTTGTGACTATGAAGATTGAATTTCTCATTTTAGTTGAGTTACACGGATAACAACAAAAATTAGAGAAAATAATAATTAAATAATATATAAATTTAAAATTATAAAAGAAATACATTTATTTTGCGCCTATATGTATAAGTCTAAATTCTTGTGTCTACCAAATAATTATTATTTTTCTTTTTTCCTTTTTGCAATAAATATGATAATTTGATATTTAGTGATTAAGTGAAAGTTCAATAGATTATGCACAAAAATTTAGTGATGAAGTTGATAGTTTGTTTAGAATTGTCTTCCTCTTGTTGATAAATGTGTGTGAATTAAAATGCAGTATCAATGTGGGATGATGTGGGCCTAGTCTTCATTTGAAATTTTCACTAGTGTTCCAAAATTTATCCTCCATTCCGCACATCTTCAACTATGTATTTTTTTTAACTTTTCTAGACTGCTAACATTGTATTTTACCAATCTCACGAGACTTACACAATTACTCAAGTTTTTATGAACTTGAAGATACAGATCGAAAATGTGTTTCATTGTTTGAGATTAATTTACCACTCACTAAGGAAATATAGTAATTTGAAGTTGTATATATCACATATCAATTTACCATTCACTAAGATAAAGTAGTAATATATTGCATTCAATAAAGTTGATTCTCCAAGAATGATGTAGAATGAAGAGAATGATGATGAACTTTGAAAGACTTGGATATTTGTTTACAAGTGATTCTCTTATTGTTTGAAGTTGAGGACTTGTGTATTTATAGATGTCTTGGAGTTTTAAAATTATAGATCAACGTAAAATAATCGTTTGGGACTTGCTGAGTTGTCTAGTCATTTTGTTGAGGACTTATGTTCATGTTGTGAGGATGTCTAATTTAGCATGTCCTCAAATTATGTTGAGTAGGAGGATGATTGTTACTATTAAAGGTAATATATAGCACATGGTTATAAACCCACACGTGTCAAAACTATTACTTAATAACTAAAGCTTCTAGAATATTTTGTTGGAGGTTGTTAGATTCAATTAGTTATCAATATAGTTTCAATTCTGTCAGACTTAGAGATTCAACTACAATGATCTTTACCTATAAATAAAGATCATACTATTGTAATCATTTCAACAATTCAATATAATAAAATCAATTTTCATGTTACATATTTCCCTCTCAATCTCTTTTCATTCTATGTTTACTTTCAGTTGTTCATAACTTTAACATGGTATCAGAGGATAAATTAAGGATCAGAGGTAGTTGCGATGACAAATTTGTTGTCGAATTCGCAACAAGGTCTACGCGAGGTTAAAAACGACGATTTCTAGAAGTTTCTTGTCCTTCTCAAGGCACATCACACGTGCGAGTAGAAACGACTTGAGTTTGTCCAACGAACACATACCTTCTTTGCTAGTGACAAAAGCAACTACAAGATTGTAATCTTCAAGTAGGGCTTCAAGGGCGATTTCAATGAAGAACATGATCTCCGATGGAGATTAAAGATTCATTGATAATATGAACATGAAAGATGAGCTTATTAATTTTAAGATTTCCTTTAGTGAGACTGCACAATTCAAATCTAAGTTGGGGCACCCTGGTTGTGAGTAACATATGAAAGTGATGATGAATTTCTTTTCAAACCTGCCATGAATAAGGACAATAAACAAGTTTCATGAGGATCAGATCATAAATTGTTGAAAGAATTCAGGTACAAACGAGAGCATCTTGTTGCTCCCACTCCAGAAATTGAGGATTGATGTGATTTTTAGTACGATTAATTTTTGTCAAGAATCGTAGTGGAGCTAAAAGTTCAATGATGAACTTTTGAAGCTTGTGACTAAAGTAACAATGTCGATTTACAAAGAATGAGAGTTTGAATTATAAATGTACCTATTTAAAAATTCCTAAAAAAACCTCAAGATTTAACTCAAGAATAATCTTGGTTAGGAAAACAGAAAATAGAGAACGTTCTTGGTTAGCTTAAAAACAGAAATTCAGTTTATATTTTATCTCAGTTAATCGATTAAGCTTAATAAATAAAAAGATAAGAGAAGGAATATCACACACAGATATATCCTGGTTCACCCAACTCGGGCTACGTCCAGTCCTCACAATTGTGAGATTTTCCACTAAGTGTTCAAAACAAATAACCTTCTTGGTTTTACAACACCTAGCTTAGATCAACCTTGATCTGTTACAAGCTCTATTTCTTTCCACCTATAAAGTAAATTAATCTCCTATCGATCTTGATAGGATTCGTTACAATCTATTCAAACTATACTTAAACTCTTATAGTTTGAGTTTTACAATAATGATGAGATTGTTTTGATAGAATTTGAAATATCTCAACTCTTGTTTGAGATTCGATTCCTTACAAAGAATTCAGTAGTAATAACACAGTAAGATAGAAAAGTTCAGAACTGATTCTTCTTTATGAAAATGAGAATTTCAAGTATGTGAATGTGAATGATTTATGAGACTTTGATAGCACTTGAACTTTTGCATCTTTTCCTGGACATTGTCCTTTCTTTTATAGGGGATTTGAGCATTTAATGATGGTTAAAAGAGCTTTTGATAGTGCTCTGTCCTTTTTGACCAAAACCAATATATATGACTAAAAATAATCCACTCTTTGAATATTTTCAATTTGTTTTGACTGATGTTGTTATAGCTTTGCTTAAATTGTTTGCCTTCGAGTTTAAAGATCTTTGAAACTTGTCACTCAATTATTGATGTTACAACTTCGATCTGGAGCCTTGAATATGTCTAAAACAGTTAGGTGAATGATTATAAATCTATGCAGAAGTAAGAGGATCACTGTTGAAATTCTGCAGAAATGAAGATTGATTATCAATCTGGTTTTTGCATTTTGAACTTTCTGGAGATTGATGATCAATCTGGAGATTCAGTTTGATTATTTTGGATGTCTTCCTAATGTCTTTTGTATAGATCAAGATTGATTGAACTTTCTTGATAGTTTGGCTAAAGGTGTTCCAAACTGTTTCAACTAGCTTGATTCAAGACCTTTTATCTTAATGATTCGAAAGCCTTCTTTGACTGAGATGAGACCTATTTGTTCCTTGTCATGTACTGATGAACTTAGTATAAAATTCAGAGGCAAAAGCTTCGTTAAAATAATGGAGATTGATTGGTCAAGATACTGTGACAGTCAATCTTGAATTTGGAGATCATTCTCCATTTTGTTCAGAATGTTTTTCTTTCTTTATCTGTTCAGTTTTTAACTATTTTCTTTCCTTTGCTTGATTCTATCTTTGAATTAACACACTCAAAAGCACAAGTTAAATTAACATAATATTTTAGAATCATAATTAACATTCTTAATTAACCTTTGTTTATTTTCATCAAAATTTTAATTTGAGAGTTTGTTTTAACATTGACCATAAATCATTCCATCGATTTGTTGTTTCCATTGCTTGAAGTTCTTATAATCAAGCTTAATAGAGATGATATATGAGAATCTGACATGAAAAGAAAGAAAATTGACCATAAATCATTCCATCGTTTGTGAATTCGACGATAGATCCTTTGTCACAACTACCTCAAAACCCTAATTTTCCTTCTAGTATGAGTCATGTGAATGCAAATAACTCATATTATCAAGGCTATGGCTCTCACAATTGTCGTAATGGTCGTGGCGATGGTTGTGTACAATGCCAAATCTGACACAAGTTTGGTCATAATGCATTCATTTGCTATTGTCGGACCTAGTCAATATGCCTATTCTCCTTGGGTATCACATTCTTCTACTCCATTCTTGATGCAACAACGATATCCAATTCCACCTCAATTTGGTCACCCCAACCCTATACTTGTTAATTCACGTTCTTTCCATACTCATGCTCTTCTTATAGGTGTTGATTTTGGTTTCAACAATCACGGGTGAATCCAGACTGTAACAATTCGACTCTTACCATTATCAGCACTGGTAATCACGACTTTCTCGCTCCCCCTTTCCTCTCCATAGGAAATAACGAGTTTTTGTCTTTACAGGAAATCGAACCCATTACCTAGGGGATAAATACCACACCCATTCATTCTCACCACCAATTTCATATGTCACACCTGATGTCTCCAATTTTGGAGATGCAATTTCTTTACCTAGATCTAATCATGTACTCATAGGTAATGGTCAAGGTTTGTTCATAAACTTGGTAGACAACATACATTTTCCTTCTTCAACTCATCTTAACATCAATGTTATAGTCAATAGTCTTTTACTTGTTCCATCTATAACCAAAAACATAACTAGTGTTAGTAAATTTGCACATGATAATAGAGTTTTCTATGAATTTCACCCCACCTTTTGTGTTGTGAAATCACATGCTTATTAAGAAATCTTGCTAAAGGGAACTGTTGGAGTAGATGAACTCTACAAGTTTGAAAATCCCCTTTACTTCGATTCTAATTTGCATGTTAATACATTTTAGACAAATATGGTTTATTGTATGTTACCTATTACATATGTTACTATCAATGATATGAATAATAATGCTTCAAGTTTAGACTATTGTTTTCTCCTTTCTATTTCAAACTCTGATTATCATTTATGACATGCTCATTTGGAGCATCCTCATCATGAATCACTTAAGTCAATCTTAAAACTACGCAATATTTCTACACCATCAAAATCTTCTATTGACTTTTGCTCAACATGTTGCTTATGCAAGGCACATTGTCTTCATACCCCTCACTCTACCACTGTGTACCATAGTCCCTTCGAACTGGTGGTGTGTGTCTTATGAGAACCAACCCATGTTAAATCTCATGGGAGCTATACATATATTTTATCAGATGTGTTGATGTTTATTCTAGATTTGTTTGGGTTCATCCCTTAAAACAGAAGTCCGACACGTTAGCACAGTTTAAACAATTTAAATCTACGGTGAAATTGCAATTTAAGGGTAAAAATCAAATTGTTCAAAGTGATTGAGGGGTGAATTACATGACACACAATTTGATATCTAGAATTATCTAAATGGATTGGTTGTTTATATTATTAATTAATTACAAAAATAAATCATTTTTTAAGTTGAAACTAAAGGTTTTTTAGTGTTTCATTGTAATTTTATGAGTATAGACCCGTTAATATCATCATATCGTAAGTCACGCCGTTTAAAATATGTTATATCACCATTTTTTAGTTGAAAAATTTGAGAGATAGATCAAAAGTGTTGGATTTTAAAAATAGATAGATCAATTCAAATAATTGATGAAAATAAAATGACAAAAACTGCAATTAAGTTTTATTATTCTAATTTGTGAGTTTAATTTCAAAGTTGTGAATACATTTTTTTTATATTTATGTAGTATATTTTTAAATATATGTAGCATATTTTCAACTACATTTATTTCCACCCAGACCTGCGGTTTTGACATGGCCAAAAAAATTAATGTGAAGAAGTTCAAGATATTTATTTATTGATATTGTATTTTTTGTATAAAAATTATTTTTGACTTGTTTTCTTTTAATACAAGCTTCACATATCTTATCTTTTTCAAAAATGATCTTTGGAAGACCTTTTGATAGGTCAAATATAAATAGTTTCGAGACAATGTTCAAACACACACGACCAACCCTCTAGTGCCAAATTCATTGGTCCTTCTCAATGTGGACATAAAACATAATTAATCATAATTTCATGTAAGTGTAAGACATATAAATTCTTTTTTTCCTTGATCTAGGGAAAAATGTATTTCTCAAGGATGATTATTTTACTTGACCGACAATCGGTTTGCATATAACTTGGACGCCAATATCACAAAGTTAACATATGTTTAGCAAATTAGGTATCAAACATTATATATTGTATATTCTCTATCTTAGTAAACTTTTTATTATTTATGATATTTGTTCCTTTAATTTGAATTTTCTCATTATTTTCAAAAGTCGCTAATCCTCCATCATTTTAATGTAGAAACATATCTGACTTTATCATTTTTCTGTTTAAGTATAAAGAAATTTTCATAAATTTTTAATTTATTTTATTTGAAGAACTTCTAAACCCTATTTTAACTTTATAAAATATCCAAACTTAACGATCTCTAATTTTTTAAAATGTTTCAATATCGTCGAACTTTAATTCTATAAATTTTGATCACTTCAATTCTTTAGACTATATTTCACATTTAAATCTAATAAACATATTGCTTTTCAAGTAAAATAAAAATGAGATAAAATTTATTTTAACGAGAAGTTGAATATCCTATTTATTTTCTTTCTCCATTTTTCATCTCTATTAGTAAAATTTTGTAATGCTTTGAGATATATTAAAAATATTTGAACTTATTAAATCACATTAATATTTTCATAATCTTAAAACTATGATAAAAAAAAAATAGAAAATAGAGAAAATTCTAATCCTATGTTGAGTTGGATGTTACAAATATCTAATCTGCGATGGTTGGTAGAGCGCAGCCAGGTTTGGAAAAACGCAAAATTGAAGTCCAAAGAAACAAGAATATAATAATGATAATAATAATAATAATAATAATAATAATATTTATTTAAGTAAAATGAAGCAAAAAGCAAACATCAGTCCCTCTTTCCTAATCACACAAACTCAGTCTCACCAACCACTTTTTAGCTTATTGTCACGCTCGAAACGACTGTCACATGTTACTATGCGAATTCTAATTTGTTATGGACTACGTCTAAGTATTTAATGTAGGTGAGTTTTGTAGTTAAAATAAATAAAAAATACAATCAAAACATGTGGATTTTGAGTTGATTTCACGATAGATAAATAATTTATTAAATAATTTTTTGAAATAAAATAATAAATAAATAAATAAAAAAGAAAAAAATAAACATGAGTTAGATAGAAAAATTTGTCACAATTAAGGTTTAAACAAGTTTTAATTTAAAAATTTAAAGAAGAGACATAACTCTTTCATAATTCTTATTAAAAAAAATTTAATTTATTTTAAATTTATCTCAATGAGTTTACAAATGTATATTTATAGTAATACTATGTTTAAACTTAAATGAGTCATAAATGATACTATTCTTTATATTTATATTGATCT
>JBBPBT010000152.1:6365755-6392148 GCA_037974875.1 Cicer bijugum | reverse complement strand
AAGGAAATAATTTTTAAAAAAAATTTATTAGACGTAAATACACCTAAATAAAAACATACAAATCGTGTTAATAATCTGAAATTTTATTCAATTAATAAATAAATAAATAAACAATTTTAAATTTCATAAAAAACAACAACACCAACAAAAATATTTGAATAAAAAGCACACGATTTCATTATTATTCTCTTTTAGTTGTGGTTTTCAATATGCCACATTAATGACCTTAAATAGTAATAAAATAAATACTTATAAGAAGATTAAATATTTTTTAGATCATGAGATTAAGTGTTAAAAGTTATATTTTAAATGAGTTGTAATTGTAAATGTAATTAAAAGTACCTCACAAATTAAAACAATTTTGAATGGAGAAAGTTTGATAATATTGTTGAATTTTTCATGTACAAAGGAAATAATTTATTTTAGGCTTAATTGCACTTTTGGTCCCCCTATTATAGGTGAAAATTGAAAGTAGTCCCCCATTTTGTTTGTCCTCAGTTTTAGTCCCTAAACAGAATTTGAGTCCAAATCATGATGAGTTGTCATTTTTTAATGACGTGTCAATAAAAAGGTGACGTGACATACGCTTACGTGGAATAAACTTATTATTATATTATTTTTATTAAAAAATATAATTTATATTTTTAAAAATCATTATTATAATTATGACAATATTTTTAAAAATACAATTTAATTATTACAATTAAATTAAAAGAAAAAACATCTAAAATCATAAACCCTAAACAAATCAAAATAAAAAACATTTACTCATGAACCCTAAAATTATTTTGGATTTCTTCCTCCTTAACAACAGGATCAACATGGCCTCCATCTCCCACCTCAACATTGCGCTCAACTTCCTCTTCCTCAAGTTTCACTTCGTCCCAACTCTGCTCCAAGCTCACCACAACCTACGCCTAATGCAACCATGTTTCTTACGCCTCCCACATGTTTGATAAATTACCCAAACGAAGTTTGTTCAAATGGGTCACCCCCATGATGCCCTGAACATGTTTGTTGAAATGCTCCATTCGGGTCAGCCTCTTCCCGACAACTTCACTTACCCAATTGTTATCAAGGCTTACAGTGGCTTGTTATTCATTGATATGGGTGTTGGAGTTCATGGACAGACTCTAAAGATTGGCTTTGATTTGGACACATTTGTTCAGAACTCTTTGTTTCTTACGCCTCCCACATGTTTGATAAATTACCCAAACGAAGTTTGTTCAAATGGGTCGCCCACATGATGCCCTGAACATGTTTGTTGAAATGCTTCATTCGGGTCAGCCTCTTCCCGACAACTTCGCTTACCCAATTATTGTCAAGGCTTGTAGTGGCTTGTTATTCATTGATATGGGTGTTGGAGTTCATGGGCAAACTCTAAAGACTGGCTTTGATTTGGACACATTTGTTGAGAACTCTTTGTTGGCAATGTATATGGTTGCTGGTGAGAAAGAAGCTGCATTGTTGGTTTTTGACTCAATGCAAGAACGCATTGTGGTGTCTTGGAATACTTTGATTAATGGCTACTTTCAGAATAATTGTGCAGAGGAGTCGTTGAGGGGTTATCATAGAATGATGGATGAGGGTGTGGAATCTGATTTGCAACTGTAGTTTCATTTTTGCAGGCTTGTGGGTTTTTGAAGAACGTGGAGCTTGTGAGAGAGGTTGATAAATTGGCTTTTATAAATTATATTTTTTAATAAAAAATAATATAATAATGAGTTCGTCACCTTTTTATTGACACGTCATTAAAAAAATAACAACGATTGTTTGGGGACGATGACAAACAAAATGGGGGACTACTTTCAATTTTCACCTATAATAGGGAACCAAAAGTGTAATTAAGCTTTTATTTTATTAAAGCATCGTATACTACAAAAACAAAAAATCTAAAGATCATCATACAAAATTTAACTCATATGTACTATATAAATAAATACCTTTAAAAAAATTATAACCATTAAATTTAACTTAAATCACAACCATCTTTAACTTAAAAAAACATATTTAAATACTAAAATAACTAATAATAGATCCATTTAAAAGTTAAACATATATTTAATAGGAAGTGAGAAGGACTGTTCAAATCATGATAAAACATTTTCAAAGCAGTAGACAGTAGTAGTTGTGAGTTGAAAATACCAAACACCACAATAGATCCCTTACTTCATTAACACTAACTATAAATAAATCCTCTTCAACATTTCAAATCTTTGCTAATCATCTCCATTTTCAAAACAACAACACGACAAACAAACAAACAAACTCTGTTTTTTCTTTCTCTCTCTAAAAAAAACAGAGAAAACTGACAACAACAACAACAACGTTAGCATGACCATGTCAATGGCAACTTCACCTCAGACTCGTCTTCTTCAAAACACAAACCTTTTCAATCACAAAAACAAAAACAACCCTTTTCTTCCATTATCATTTAAACCCATCTCAATCAAATGTGCCACCAAATTAGACACACACCACTCTACAACACCTCTCCACACCCAATCTCAAGAGCGTGTCTTCAACTTCGCCGCCGGTCCCGCCACCTTACCGGAAAATGTTCTTCTTAAAGCCCAATCGGAGCTCTACAACTGGCGTGGATCCGGCATGAGTGTTATGGAAATGAGCCACAGAGGCAAAGAATTTCTCTCCATAATTCAAAAAGCTGAATCAGATTTACGTACTCTCTTACAGATCCCATCTGAATACTCTGTTTTGTTCCTTCAAGGCGGCGCCACCACACAATTCGCCGCCGTGCCGTTAAACCTTTGTACTCCACAAGAAACCGTTGATTACATAGTCACCGGTTCGTGGGGTGACAAAGCATTCAAAGAGGCGCAAAAGTATTGTAAACCTAAAGTGATTTGGTCTGGGAAATCTGAAAAGTATACAAAGATTCCATCTTTTGATGATTTTGAACAAAGCCCAGATGCTAGATTTTTGCATATTTGTGCAAATGAAACTATTCATGGGGTTGAGTTTAAGGATGTTAATTACCCTAACCCTAAAAATTCAAGTGGAATTTTGGTTGCTGATATGTCTTCTAATTTTTGTTCAAAGCCTGTTGATGTGTCAAAATTTGGGGTTATTTATGCTGGGGCCCAGAAGAATGTGGGACCCTCGGGTGTAACAATTGTGATCATAAGAAAAGATTTGATTGGAAATGCTCAAAGTTTTACACCTGTGATGCTTGATTACAAGATACATGATGAAAACAATTCACTTTATAATACACCACCTTGTTATGGAATTTACATGTGTGGTTTGGTTTTTGAGGATCTTTTGGAACAAGGTGGATTGAAAGAGGTTGAGAAGAATAACAAGAGAAAAGCTGAGATTCTGTTCAATGCTATTGATGAAAGTAGTGGCTTTTATAAGTGTCCTGTGGAGAAATCTGTGAGGTCTTTGATGAATGTCCCTTTTACATTGGAGAAACAGGAATTGGAAGGTGAGTTTATTAAGGAAGCTGCTAAGGAAAAGATGGTTCAGCTTAAGGGACATAGGTCTGTTGGTGGTATGAGAGCTTCTATATATAATGCTATGCCTTTAGCTGGTGTTGAGAAGTTGGTGGCTTTCATGAAGGATTTTCAAGCCAAGCATGCTTAAATGAGGATAATATTCTTCTATTCCTATGTATACAACAAGCACTTGCATTAATTAACCTATTAGAGTAGCTTTTGTTGTGTTAGTGTTTCGTTGGTAATTAAAATTGGTCTACCTTTTTTTTTTTTTGTCTTTTATCTTATGTTGTCTTTGGTTTTTTCTACTTTGTCTCCTTTCACTTTTAAGTGCAATGTTTGGATTTACAAATGTAGTGTTTTCATTATCTAATTGAAGTGAATTAGTTTAGGTTCTATTTCATTATACCTCTCCACAAGATTCTATGGATTTGAACTACTGTGGTAAACTATGTACAAACTACAAATACCTTGATATATACACTAGAAAGGTTGGTAAACATGGTGTAAGTTGTGTATTGAAACTATAAGAGTTTTCAATGATGGAATTGATGTTGTTTTCACCACTCATATAGTGCAAAATTGTTGAATTCTAATTTGCTGCAGTCACAGAATTCTGAATTTAGGCAGTGAAGATCTCATAGATTGTTCAATTGAGAGGACAGTTAGCAAATCTAAATTTTAATTTTAGTTTTATAATTAAAAATACCGAATTTGAGAATGGATCATCTGGATTATCTAATCTCAATCAAATAGTCATTGATATACCACCTTTATAATCATTGATATACCAACTTTATTAATGTAGTGAATCTTATACGAGGAATTGGAGAGTTCAAAATTGTCACACACGAAATTTATAAATTTATTTTTCTATTTTATTCGTATTTATTTATCTTAGTGTCCTAAACTCTTATTTTATACTTCAATATTGAATATAAAAAAAAAAATTAAATCAATAAAAATTTATATATTTAATCTAAATGTAAAATAAATATATCAATTTTTAAATTTAATTTTTTCTTTTATTTAATCTATAAAGAGTAATATTTTCTATTTTATTTTATTCATTAATCTACGCTTCAATAATTGTATGCAATCAATTAAATCAAATTTATCATCTTGACAATGTTAAACAAGCTCTAAAAAGTAATATTATAATATATCTTTGAAACTTAACTCTGACTTTAGGCTTTTTGACGAAAGATGGGTGAGAAAGAGACAAATACACAAGGTAAAGTGTGCTTCCCCACAAAGGCAAATAATCTTTACCCTATTTTTTTTCCCGTGTTTCCAATTCCCAACTCTTTCTAGTGTCACTTTGCTGCCATTTCATGTAACCAGTCATGTATAATTTAATTGGGTTAAAAAAATTTAGATCCTTTTAGCTATCTGTGAGTTGGATTTTAGAGAAAAATATTTTTGAAGACGGTGTGTTGGAGAGTGTATTATTAGTGTTTCTCTTTTGATATTTTAAAGAAATTGAAAAAATAGGATAAATAAATATATAATATTATATTATTCTTTTATTTATTTTTTAAATATCAAAAATAGATTTGACCTTCCAAAATATTTTCCTCCAAAAACTAACTCGTAAACATATCTTAGATTTTAACATAATACCACTTATTATTAGGCGTCCAATTTAATGGATGTAGGGACTTATTCTCATTTCCATGTAAATGGATATCCATACCAACAATTGTTATTGTGAATTCGAATTTATGACATATTTTTAGTGACAACATATCAACCATTCAAATGAAAGCTTGACTTCAATACTTCAATACTGACAAGTGCAGACAAAGTATATTGTATTATAGTTAAGAATTTGGTCATAAAGTAAAGTCTAATTAAGAATTATTTTAGTTATTATTCGAATTCGGATTCTCCTGTACGGTTCATCTTTAACTGGAGGTCATTAACCACTTGACCCATTTTGTTAGCACATCTGATATACTTTATTGAACTTCATTTTAGTATAAATTAAAATCACGTAATTAATTGTGCACATTGAATCGTTTTAACTTTGGTTTTCCATCATATCAGGAATTTGGCATAAATCTTATCTTTTCCACAGGGATATCAACAGCTTATAATTTCAAGCAACATTAAGTTGCCAAGCAGCAGCAGTTCAAGAGCCTGCAGCATCAACCTCTTACACAAGCTCAGATGAGCAGACAACATTGAGCAACCCTAGCTTATAATAATAAAATACCATCTCATAATGCAATAAACATAATGTCTAATGTACCAATGAAAAAGCAATACTTCATGAAAATCTAGCATGCTAAAAATACTGTAATTAAGTATGAACTCAAATGGAGAATTCTCATTCATTTGAAATAGTCATATTGAAAATGCATATTATACAATTTTCTAGCAATAAGCTTTGACTTAATACATTCAACCATAAAAAAATAATTATATTGTAGCTCCCTGGGCCAGACAAAAAACACTAAGTCCTGTGTGTTGTTCCTCCCCGTTGTATATCATCCTCGATGTTTCTTTACAGGTTGTCAACTTCCAAATTATTGCATTGAACAATTGCTATTGTGACCAAGACATAGTTTCTAATTTACAGATGCAAACCTGCTTTGTCAGTAACAGTGGTGAGTAAGCAAACATACACCACTGAAAAGCAGACATTCTAATGTCAACAAAAGAATTCTCCAACACTCCCATTTGTGTCATTAAGAAAATGAGAATCTTGAAAAGAGAGAAAGGCCAGATCCTGATGCATCACTTGCAGGACTTGGTGGAACATCTGTTGAATTTTGATATGTCTGTTGACATTTCTGCATCTGCATTTGCAATCAAATAGCAGAAAATTGTTTCTTTTCAGTCATCAACATAACGAACTTTTGGTTAAAAATAATTTACTTACATTCTATTAGGCACTAAAAGAAATTGCTGGCTACATAAAAACAATTAAGAAATAACTTCTGACTCTTCTAAAAGAAAGCATTTTAGATTATATCACGAGAATTATGGGGAGACAAGAAACAAACATTAGGAAAACTTTTTGATACATGAAACATACTGTTTTGACCAATTACTATCCAATTAAATACTTGAACTTATATTTGAAACTCCTATCATAAAGAAGAACATCTTTATAATAAATATTTAAAGACTCCTTCAATGTTGTTAAAATATTATAAGATATTTTTCATATATACTCATGCAAGTGCCCCCTGATGAGCCAACACTGGAGGCTATTTAGTATAAGCCAAATGATTTTTACGAATTAAAATTACATCAAAGTGATTCTTAATAAAAACCCTTAAAATATAATTTTGGAGATGTAATGGCATTGCATAGGGAGAACCTCTTTTTAATTAGCACAATTTATTCCTGAAGTAAGAGCCTAGATGTAGACACAAAGGTAGATGATGAGAAAATTACCTCTTCTGGACTAAACTGAAGCAGCATCCCAATAACTGGTAGCAATACCTCCACTTCACCTGATCAAAGAAAAAAATTCTATTAATTAAACATACTTCTCAATATTAGCTAGAAAATGCAAAGGAGGTGAGGACAAAAAGGGACATCTTTACTTATATTTTAAAATAAATTAATAATACCTGTCTCGAGAAGCTTTAAGATAATATTTTTCAAATATGTCATATCTACACCTTCCCTCTTCTTTGCTCTTTCCATGTTGCGAAGCTCGGTCTTTAACATTGCCTCCTACAGTCATAATATTTGGAAATTCATGTGTAGGTTGTTGTATGACATCACATGTAATTAAAATTAATTGAATCACTAATCCAAAGAATGCTCATTTACTCTTTTTTCAAGTGGTCACAAATTTAAAAATGACGTGGCGTGGTAACATTTTTCCTATTAGAAAATTGCAGTACAAACAAGGAGTATAAGCTGAAGATCATTACCGCTAGCAAGTATATTAATTATTAATTATTTCATGAAAAATAAACACAACTGTAAAACTTCAGTTTTAAATGAACCTAGAAAATCAGTCTTTCAAGCGAAGAAAGAAACAAGCATTGACCCTTTAGAGCTGTTCCTTTCATTTCTACAAATAGAAATAGAAATAAAATCTAAATAAATTCCAGCACACACATACCTGTTGGCTATGGAGACGATTTTCATGTTCAAGCTCCTCAATTTCTTCCTGAATAAGTAGTAGTATCGTATTATATAGTATCACAGAAGAAAAGGGATGGGGGACAATGAGAGATGAATATTCTAAAGAAATCTAGACATACTTGAAGAGCTAAAATATGGCGCTGCGACTGTGCTAGCTCTTCCTCTCTTTGGGCTTGTTGTCTAGCCAAAATCTGAAATTGTGACAAATATCAAAACAAAGACTCAGCGATGGATTCTCCAAAATAAAATAATAGATGAGAGGGTATGAAAGAAATAGTCTTATATATCTTGAATAATAAATCTCTCTTCCAGTTTCATCACCCCCTACTACCAAAACAATTAAAAAACCTCACTGAGACAACTAAAAGATTTGCATCTTCTTTCTCATAGTTGACCAAATTGCTATACACAAATTTCTTACTGAATACTTCAAAAAAATCTCAACAATGTATTACAGAGATAAATAGAATTGAAAACTGCATTTGCAGAATGCTATACCAGAATTTGATGTTCTGCATCTGAGGGACTTAAATTAGTTGAATCCAATTTATGCAAGGCTGTGTACATAACAGTTGAAGAAAAAGTGTCACACATCACTCCTTAATGATAGACTTAAGGAAACTCTGCAAGTGGAAAATGTATTGTCATACTATAATTAAATCAATACCTGTGTTGTAGTTATCATTTTGATTGGCCTGATATCATTTGACAGCAATGCAGCACCAGTAGAAAAAATTTGCAAGATCATGGAAATGTTTAATATACGACAAATGTCTTGATTTTTCTGATTTTTTAGAAAATAGATAAATAAATAAAAACATACCAGAGGTCTTGATTGAAGAGACTGACGGAGATTCTTATTTTCATCTAAAAGTCTGGATATTTCATTGTCTTTTTCCTCAATCATTCTATCAGCGAGATCATGAAATGAAGCATGTTCTTCCTACAAGTTATAGATTCAGTTAGCACCCAAAGAAAAAAGATGGGAAAAAGCACTAATAAAGGCGGGAATAAAGTCCAAGCACAGGTTTAACAATTTAGACACTACCTTCAACTTTTTACATCTCTGTTTGAGCTCTTCCAATTCCTTTTGCATATGTTCTGCAGCAGTTGCTTCGCTTTCAGCCTTCATTGCCTCGCATTTGACTGAAAAGTTCAATTTAAGTTAGTTTTGTAATGCTACATTCATATGCATAAGCAAATCAAATAAATATAAGGTATAAACAACTTTTAACCAAGTAGTCGTGTGTATTACTTCTCCATGTTTCTTCTACATTTTGAAGGCTTAGTCCCCATTGCTCTTTCTCTTTTAGGTGTTGAGCACTAAGTGAGTCGAGCTTTATTTCTAAGCTCCTTATCTGTTGCTTGGCATTTTCAAGGGCATTGTCTCTGAAATTCATAAAATGAGAGGTTGTGGATGCTCCACGCTGAACGGAAAAAGGTAACTACTAGTGTATCCGATATGTAATCCCCAAACCATAGCTGATAGCACAAATTAATGGGAGAAAGCAAATTTATCACAAGATCAATTACTTGTGATCCTGCTGTTGCTTCCAACTGCATTTTTTCATATGTAGGGTATTTAAAGCGGCATATCAGGTATACAAGCCCATTAAGATTTTTCAATAATAATGATACCTTTCTTCAAGTTCTTTCTCATTATTAGCCATGGCAGATTGGAGATCTTGAACAACTCTATCCCTTTCTTCTGTTATTGATATTATTTCATTTTCAGCCTCCTGTAGACAATAGCGAATGTGATTGGCAATATTTATATTTTAATCGGACGATGTCTTCTTCAAAGACTATGGTAAACATGTACTTTAAGAGCTTCCTCAAGAGCTTTGACTTGCTCGGAATCTTTAGCTGCAACCAGATCTGCGTCCTTCTTTTGAAGAAGTGCATGTGCACGAGCCTTGTATGAAGAAAATTCCTTCTCAAGAATGCTAATCTGCAGAGGTGCAAAACCAATCATAGATCAGTCATGCAGTGTAAATCATGTGTGTCTAATCTTCACATGTGATGTGGCCAAGGGTCAAATTAAGAGCAATTCAAGAATGTGGATTGAGTAAGAGCATATTTGCATGACCAATTGTCAATGAAAGGCTGTATTGTTATGAAATGTATATAAAGTGATAAAAGTATCAGATTCAGTGAAGAAACAACCATATTGTAACCTATAACCTATCGGATCCTCTTCTATGTCTGCCAAATCACAACAACAAAAACTTCAAGCCATATTGTAACACTATTAATTTTACTGAGCAGCTGAATTAACAACGGTAGGAAATTTTCTTCATGTGGGTTTTTTACAAATATGAAGCGAGACATTAGGATGTAATAGATAAATAATTTGTAATAAATAGAGTGTAGGGTTAGAGAAGATACAGGTTCAAGTTGACTTCTAGCGCAGTCCTACATTAATATAAAAGTACATATACATTATCATAACTAAAGTTTTTGCCTCAGTGTATTTCTTTGACAAATAACACTTTCCTAATTCTTACCCAGCCCCAGAATAAGACAAAAACATCACCATTCTTTAAGATACATAGACAAGCTACAAATCAACACAATTCAATGTGGTTAATTTTTTACAAGCTAACTTGTAAGAAAAGATTAATTAGAACCTCTTCTTTGGCAGCCAACAATTCAGCATCTCTCTTACTGAGGATCTTGGCTTGTCCAGATACCTCCGATTCAAGCTGACCTGGCCATTGCCAAAACATAAAAATCCACTTGATATGAATGTAGGAAATTTTAGAGAAGGATTCATATGTACTTCTTATTTTTGCTACTTCAACTTCTGCACGTATACAGTTGCTCTCAGCAATTTTGAGCTTCACTTTAAGTGCCTGAGATGCAGCCTCCCAGCTTTCCCTATCTTTTTCCTGAAACCACCAAAGCTTTGAGTCAAGCAGACATATAAAAGAAGTACCAAATTACCATGCAATAAGTGCATAACAGCAAGACCTCCAAATTTCTAAACATTCCAATGTTTCTTTTAATACTCATCTTTATCACCTATGCAAAAAATAATTACAGCAAAAGGCATCCCAACTGGATATAACCATAATTTTCTTCCACGCGTAAAGGTAAAGAAGATTTATAACAACTATTACTCAAGATATCTTCAGTAAGATAAATCATATAAGAATTTAATTAAGTGATTCAATCATCTAAAACATGCATTTCAGCTACCAACAAGGTTAATGCATTTTGGGTGATTGCATTCCTGATTGTACACGTATATCTTTAAGGGACAGCTCAACCAAATAATTAGTAACTCATTCTTCCATTTCAACACATGCAATGGAGAAGTCAATGCATAATCTAAATGTGCATAAACATGTTGCTTGATAATCATCAGTTGGAATTCTGGAAATTTCCAAGTAAAATGTTATAATCAAGACAGAAAACTGACGAGTAGAATACTGAATACATAATGGTTGCCTAACAACAACTATGCATATTAAGATGTTATCATTGGCAAGTACAAGTCATTATACTTAAAGCCTATTTTATTTCATTTGAATTTTAATATTGGATGTATGCATTATGAACTCATTTGGTGTGCAGTTCAAATGTCAAAACTCAAAATTATGTCAGGTCTACATGTTACATGATATCACAACAAAACAAAACAAACAGTTGCTTAAGGAGAAGAGAGCTCCGACACTGAATGAAATACTAAATTACTAATTTATACATATTGAAATTCAGAACCATACGTGCTCCTGTTTTAGGTGAGAAATCTCCCCCTTCACACTTTCCATGGCTGCTCTGAGTCGTGCTGTTTCCCCAGTTGATGCTACCTCCATCTCTGCAATTCTAGATTCTTTCTCTGCAACTAGAACCTGGAGGCATTAGTCGATTTGGCATGGTCAGCCCATCAGCCGGAAACTTCTGACATGTCCAGGAATACATGCATTCATATATATAAGAAGTGATTGGTACCATGTATATTTTTGGATAAAAGATTGGCACCACTAACCAATCCAGGAAAATGAGTCAAGGGACTCTAAATTTAATACTCAGAAAGAATTTAATTTTAATTGAAATATGCAAGTAGACAAAGCACATGAATAGAATGTCTACAAATAAGAAACATTTCGGCTGATGGAGCGCATCCTCCAAAGTCAGATTAATTATAGGTCTAGTATAGCCCAAACTTTACTAGATTTAAATTGATTGTTGGTTTTCGGGTCCAAGTCCATCTATAAATGGTCTGGTTGTTTAGCCCTTGCAGACCTCTACGCAAAAGTAGAGTTATTCACTAAGGAAGCTAAGCATGGAATGGAAAATAAAGCCACATGTGGGTATTTTTTAACGTATAGTTATACCAAATCCTTTGGGTCATGTATGGACAAGCTCAAGATCACAAAACTCACCTGCAGTGAAGAAATGGATTCAGCTGCCTTACTTCTATCAGACAAAGCATCATTGAGTTGACCCTCCAAACTCTCTATATTCTGCAGGAAACAAACATTGAATGGGGCCAAGGTGCAACTATATACAAAATACATAGTAAAGATTAAGAATATCACCTTTTTCCAGTGAAATCAGAGAAAATACGAATATAGCCAGGCAAAGATGCTAAAAGATATACACATACCTTTTGATGTTTAGCAGAGAGCTCAGCTAGGGCAGCTTGCCTTTTCTCGTCAGCAGCTTGAAGTAATCCTCTCATATCTTCCAGCATCTAAGTTGTCAATTATTTTTAGGATATCCAACAAACAGTGTTATATACTTACCTACAAGTGATGTCCTACCAAAATAACACAACTAAACAAGTTTGATGATACAAATACGATTCTTGAGGAAAGTTACAAGAACAGTGTACAATAAATGAAATACCACAATTTCTGCAAAAAATATTTAAATCATATAAACTGTTTGAATCAAGGAAAGAAAACACAAAGCAGGCACTTAAAGTTTGACAAACAAGATTTAATTCCTAAAACAATTCTTGTCTCATAAGAAGATAAAAAAGACATTCAATGTAGAACAACGTTTTAAGGAACAGAGTACTAGTCTGAGGAAAGGATCACATAGTAATAAGCTTTGGCATAAATCCATGTAGTCAATGGTGGATAGCGGAGCAAAGCGGCCGACCCCTAAAATGCTATAGCAGTACGGCTGCTGGGTCAATGTTTAGGGAAACAATACAAGAAGGTGATACCTTACACATAAAAAAGCTATAAAAATAGAAGAATACACAATATTGAAGAAATTCATAACTAATAATCAAAGTTCATTGCTACCAATATTCAACCCCAATATAAAACAAATAAATTTTAGCAACTAAGGATTAAAATAACTCATCTAAACCTTTAAAATCAATATAAGTGATTCCTTTAATGGAATCACTTTCTCAAAGGTGAGGATGGCTGCCAAAAAGTTGCAGAAAGGGCCAATGAAAAGCCACACAAGATAAGGAGGGGAGATGAAGCCATTTATTTCAGAGAAGACAGGAGGACCCCATTTCGTTGTCATTCAGAATTTCAAGGTGAGGGAAAAATAAACAAATATAAGTTCAGGGAAAAATTGGCTATTTTAGGATGAAAGACCAGAAAGTCCAAATAATTCAGAATTTTACACAAGTTTCACTGCCACAGCCACTACAGCCGCTATATGATTGGAAATGGTGACACTACATCCGCTACTCAACACAGCAACACAATAGGGTTTGGTATAGTGCCAAGGAGCCACGCTACACCACTTTCGTGGCCACTACAATAGCTACTGACTACGCCCTAAACACAAACCTAATGTAGAGTAGAGGCGGTATAGATAAGCTGGATAAAACAGTATAGATAAGTTGGATAAAACAGCATCTTTGCTGAGTATTATTTAATAAAATGTAAAGCATCAATTATTTAGTTTACAGCCATAAATAGAGTATTGAGTTACATTAATGATGCAAACATCACAAGATACAAAGACATATATTATAATCAATTATTAGTAAGACTTAACATAATATACTTACAGGAGATCTAAATCAAATAAACATTTCTCCTATTAAAATAAATGGATAATTTTTACCTGTTCCTTTTCTGCAAGTGATGATTGCAATGCCTCAAGAGCACTTTCTTTAGGTTGCAGTGAACGCCGTAAATCCTCAATGGTATCTCGAAGCCTGGGCAACACAGATTCTTTTATTAATAATAATAATTACAAAAAGGATGAGTGCTTTGAAATCTCCTTTGTCTATAAATCTAGAATTTTAGAGCTCAGATACAATTAAAAAAAAAAAAAAAGCTTTTGTAAGCCTAGAAGCATATTTTTAAAGCAACCTTCTAGAACATACTTTACAATCAATTTAACACAAGATTGTTTTCTAATGATTCTTACATAACCCAGAAAGTTGAGATCAGGGGTTAACATGTTATCTTGGAGAGGTTTCTTCACAAACAGGATAAAATGGAATTTCTTTTGAAAGTATATTTTATACTCCCTCCATCCCATAACGAGTGAGTCATTTGATCATTTCACACATATTAGAAAAAGTGTGTAAATGAAAGAGAGATAATACTACTTTTACCAAATTATCCTTGGTAAGTATTGGTGTATTTCAATATTATAAATGCATGGTAGAAGATATTACCTTGGAAGTGATGCAAGTAGTACTAATTAAAGAGTACAATTGGTAAAAAGTGCATTGAAAATCGAAAAGGCCATTCATTTTGGGACAATTTTCTTTTGCAAATGGGTCATTCATTGTGGGACGGAGAGAGTACCATACATGCATAGGGACCCAACCCTTGATACAAAAAAATTCTCTGTGGTGTATTACCCACATTTTACAATTTAAAAAAGAATATAACCACAATTAGTTCCTCTGAAAAATTCGGGTGCCATAATAACTTCTTAAAAATATTTTTGTTATTAAATTAGCCCTGCAAAGATTGAAGTGCCACCATATTGGTCTTTCAAATACTTTTTGACAATATTAGTCCTTAAAATATACAAAAATGGTACCAAATTTGTCCTTTCGTGTCACTGTTTTATTCCTTAGTCCGTTGACAACTACACTTCTAAGGTACTAATTTTCTGAAAAATTCTTCTAAGGGTGACACATTAATGTTGAGGAGACTGATCTGACAACAAAACCCTTTAAAGCACTAATCTGGTGACGCCCTAATCTTTGGAGGACGAAATTGACAGTATGCTCTTGGAAAAAAGATGCAACTGGTTACACTTGAATAAAGAAGACACAGAACAAATGGAAGGTGATAGTTGTAATTGTGATTTGATCCATGCAGGGCAAATAACCGTAAGGCTAGGGTAAACTCCTATCATAAGCATAGCTTATTATTACACATATAGAGTCTGTGATGTAAAATAAAACAGAACATAGCTTCTCCTGACACACACCTAACCTGAAGATACACAAATTTCTAAGTAATGAATGTGTTTATTTATTAATCATCATGATGAAAAGAAAATTAGTGTATTTACTTGTTGTTTGCACTTCTTAATTGTTGTCTATCACTATCCATGGCTTTCAGTGCCTCATTTGCTTGTTTCCTTGTGCGCTCTAACTCTTGTTGCAATGCTGACTGTTGGGAAGTTGCCCGCTCAGCAGATTCATTTACCTCGGAGAATCGTGCCTCAATATCATCTTTTTCCTGCGAACGAAATTTTCCCAAACCAAAAAAATGAACTCACTTCTATATAAACACATATAAAATAATCCAGTGAAGTGTCTAAGACTCGGTAAATTGCTCCAAGAGGTTTTGTTGAAGCACTATATAAGAACCTCCTTACTTATTTGTGCTTATATAAGAATTTTGGGGGGCCAGGTTTCATTACTAAAAGAAAATAGATTAGTCGCTGATAATTAAATTTAAATAAACCGAGATTTTACCATGACTGCAAGAGTATTCACATCCACACAAATTAATCATGTGGCTATGCTGTGTACGTTTTAGGGGGTGGAGTTTAAGTGATCCACTTGATTAGAAGTTTGAGTGCAATTTATGATAAGAGATTGTGTAAGTAGCATTACTTCAAGGAAATATAGACAATATCAATGTAAAAAACATAAACGAAACAGAAAAGAATAAAGCAATATTTCACCTTTTGAATCTCTTGAATGCGTTGTTTTGCCCTTTTGTGAAGCCTATTAAACTTGGAGTCAAGTTCAGAGTACTTCTCCTCACGTTCTTTTATTTCATGTTCCAAAGTGTTTTGAGCTACACAAGAAAGTATGACAATGCATTCATTCTAAGGAAGATAATATTTTCTAGGGCAATGTTAAGTCCCTAATGTCAGTATGAAGCAACCACTAAATGCATAGTTTATATCTATATCATGCTTAAACATTGAGGCAAAACAAATCCAACCTACAGCTGTAAGAATTAGTTTTGGAGGCAAAATTGGCTCCCAAACAAGTAATATACATGGTAAAATAATATTTATACATGGTAAAATAATATTTAATGAGTTCAGTCTATTCATTCATGATTGCCATACAACTTTCACTATTTCATACATGCACATATAAACATAACCACACCTTTTACAAGCTTTTCAGAGAGTTCGTGGGCTTTTGCTTCTGCATCTGAGTATGCAATTTGAAGGTGCTCCAAAGCTTTTTCGGATGCAATTCTTGTTTGCTTTTCTTCCAGAAACTCTTTATTCAATGATTCTATCCTTTCCCGCAGTTCCTTCACAATGTCAGATTCCCCATCTTTGATTCCACCAACTCCTTTCTGTATACTAGAGTCGCTACTAACACTATTAACATTGCTAAATCCCTCAAACTGAGACTTCATGAATTCATTCTGAAATTTGAGGTCAACAACCATTTCCAGAAGTTGATCATGAGTATCACCCGAACCATCATTGCCATCAGATAAGCCATTTTCCAATAGAATATTTGCATCACTTCCATCTTTGCTTTGATGATTCATATCAGACAAATCCTCCTCAGATCTAGAAGAATCTTCTACACGACTCTCCATCACTCCACTAATATCACCTTCACCAGATGCCATCAACTTCTTGTATCACACGTTTTACCAGCATAAGCTGCAATTGGACACTGAATAACCATGAACCTACTATGTTATTATATGAGATACAGATTGAAAATTCAAATTGAGCATGCATTCATGATGAAATTCTGAATTAGCACCAACACAACACCGACACCATGATTACATTCATTTAATTCATCTTAAAAACTGAAGCATTTTAAAAAAATTGAATAAAAAACTACTTGAACAGCTAATCCAAACGTTAACAATTTAAATAACTTGAAATTCAAGTCCGAAATGGTGCATACATAATAATCCATAAAATTGAACCAATTTATGAGCTAAGTTTTTGTAATGCGTGATTGAATCAGAATTGAACACGAATCTAGCAACGTTATTGAATTAGGAGAATTAATGAATAGCGGAGATTCTTCAAAATTGAGTGTACCTTATAATGAACAAGTGTGGGGAGTCTGTGCTAATTAACGAATGAGGAGGAAGAGATTTAAACGCGGGAACCACCGGTGAAGATGAGATCGCCGGTGGAGAAGTGGATCTGAAGACGCCTCGGACGTCAAGGTGAGGAGAAAACGCTGCCGTTTCGGGATGGTGTAGTCACCGTCTCGGCAAATTGGTATTCCGAACAACAAGGAAAGAGGCTTTGGATCCCGCATTGAAGTTGTAAATACTTTGATTTCATAAGGACATTCAAGTAATCTCCTACTCAATTTTCTTCTTTTTTTGTATGTAAAGTATATTTCAATTTTTTCTTCAATTTATTTTTACATTATGCAACACAAGTTTTACAAAAATAGAAAAAAGTTATACAAACAAAAGGTTTCAAAAAATTTATACAAAAAAGTTACATATGAAAAAAAGTTATAAATAATTTATCTTTTTAATTTTTAAAATTAATAATTTTAGAAATTTTAAATTATCGAAATAAGGATCACAAATTTTTGAAAGTTTCAAAATCTAGAACTTTTTTAAAGTTTTATGAAAAACTTTCAAATTTAGAAAGTTTCGAAAGCTTTCAAATTTAAAAAATTTTGAAACTTTTCAAATTTGAAAATTTTCTAAATAAAGTTTACGTTTCGAATAATTTCAAATATGAAAAGTTTCGAAATATTCTTATTTCGAAAATTCTAAAATCTTATATTTCAGAAGTTTCAAAAATTTTGAAAATTATCATTTTAAAACTTTAAAAATCTTTTAATATTTTAGAAAGAGGAGTGAAAAAATAATAAATTAAAAAAGTTAAAAATTTTATAAAAGACAAAAGGGTATTTTTAAGTTGACTGAAGGGAGGTGAATTTAAATGTTTGGGTGCAGGAAAGAATGCTCCACAAACAAATATGATAGATCGATAGTATCTCTTGGGCTGCTTGAAAGCATACTGAGGCCTAAAGTTGAGGTTGATGCAACTATGCAAGCCCTTCTTAATTTTTAATAACATTTTATTTAATTGTGATTTTTTATTTAAATTTATTTGTATAAACTTTTGAAAGCTAATAATTAAAGAGTAATTTTCATAGACAAGAAGAAATTGTGGCTAGCTTCTCTTAATTTTTATTATTTTTTATGTATAATTTGTATTCACAAAGTAATGTTTTTTTTAGTAAAATATTTACGAAGTATTGCTGATTATTAATGTATGCGACCACATTGATAGAATGAGTTTTCAAAAAGTGAAGTTTGAACTTGCAGTCTATAGATTCGATGTCATTTTTTACTATTAAAGTTAATTAATTTTATAGATTTCAAATATATTTAAGGACTAGTTATAAATGTTTAGATTTAATCGCAACTACTTATAAAATCATACATATGAATGGTTGAAAATTAATATATATGTTCAAAGGATGCCATCACAAACACTCCTTGAAATGTTTATCCTACAATGATATCAAAGGATGTGCATGCATGTTCCTCAAATAAATCTATGTCAATATTGCATTTCATTGAGCCTGTATTAGGTGATGCCCAACAATCATCAATCTGAAGTTGAGGTTGAGTGATATGGTTTTGAAAATGTAGGTGTTAGCTTTGTGAATAACTTTGCTTAAAGGTGAAATGCTTCCATTTTATGTAGCAATGTAAATTTAAGAAATGAAGTATTAAGAAAAATTATGTGATACATTAGAAATCTCCGATTTTATGCTTCCTAGAAACGGATTCGCTTCATCCCTTTAAATAGAAGATAGAATATATATTCAAGATGTCTTCACCTTCAAACAAAAAAGAAACAAAAAGTTTTTGTTTAATACTAAATGGCATATCCTTCACCTTAAGTAGAATCTGATTTTAATTTTGTCTACAGAAATTAGCTATACTGGTGCAAGAACCTCTGCACTCAGCAGCAAAAATTGCAAGTAAAATGTATTATTACTGATATTTGAGATCCACTACATCACTTTGAACTGATCATGATTCTGACATTAACTACAACAGCATCCTTCCTTTGAAGTCAATAATCAATCCAAAATGAGATCAAGGAAACCAAACATCTCAAGTGTTGTTCACTTCATTTCTATTTGGATTCTGTGCACCTGAAAATGTGATAAGGACACCAGTTGAGAACTAAAAATGCGCTTAAATATTTAGTCCGTGTGTAAGTTTTCTGGAATTTAAGCACGAAGATAAGACTTGAATAACACTAACCATTGTTCTTTTCATCTCTAAAGTTAGCAGCTACATTTGAGAAAAATGGTTTTGTAGCATCTGCACAATCAAGGGAACAAAAATTACGATATAAGGCTCACATTTCATAACAATTTTTCTGCTACAGAAGTTCCCTAAAACATGGAAGACTATTTGATAGTGCCATAAAAACTAAAACAGGTTAATCAATATGTCCTACAGACTGGTATGCTATATGATTCACATGGGTCTCTTTAGTGGTGGATTCTTATAAATAAAAACTAATAAGTAGTTTCAAATTTAATTTATAGGTACCAGGTATTGAAAAAATACTACTAATTACTCCAACGATAGGTTAAAGTGAATCCCATAGATAGAAGCATAATCATATATTCCATAAGAATGAGACACTATAAGCATAACTTCTTTCATCAACTACGAATCAGCCTATTAAATTAATCCATTTAGTAACAAGTAAAAAAAGGGGCAAGAATTTGGGCCTTCAGTTTACCATGTCGAGAGTCTCACATTGGATATGATATGGCCTGAAAATGTGTTTATAAGTGAAAGACATTCTTCAACCATACAAACCTATTTTGTATAGTTCATTTAACGTCAATCCAAATTCTAAAATAGTATCAGAGCCTATTTATAATTTGTTGGACCACCTGCTATCAAATCATGCTTCAGATATGCCGACATTGTCTATACCTCACACCTCACATGTCAATTTTGTAGGGTTGAGTTAGGTTCAACTCAAATTCTAAGACACCCTTAGAGAAGCAAGTAGTCCTCAATGATATGGTATTCTTGAAAGTTAACTTACCATGTTTCATGGTTAAAGATGGGTCATGCTCCCGTAGACCTCCAATAACTTTTGCTGGTATTCCTGCCACAATGCTTTAAGACAAAGCAAACAAGACATTAAAAGAATCATCAACTTTTTACTATGAAACAAATCAGGTTGCAAGTACTAAGAAAATTCTAATAGATATACAGGCAAATATCCATTAATACCTGCGAGGAGGGGCGTCTTTTAACACAAGGGAGCCAGCAGCGATCATCACACCATCGCCGATTTTAATATTTCCGAGTATAGTTGAACTAGCTCCAATCAGCACGCCTTCACCTACTTTGGGATGGCGATCACCTGTTTCCTTCCCTGTGCCTCCTAATGTTACACCCTGTCAAATCAAACATATATCACCTAAAGAATATAATGGATGCATGAGTTAAAAACCTTTGTTAAAAAATAGTTTTAATCCTAAATCCATTGTAGTATATAAAGTATCTGATAAACCCTTTTCATAAAAGTGAAATCAGATTAGCTTTCAAAAGTAGTTTCCAGGATTATTATCCTTTCAATGTAAGCTTTTGTTAAGAGAACTTCAAAGAGATGTTTACTAGTTACTGTCAACAATCTCTTGTGTAGAAAACATAAGGTGTTAGGAAATTATAAAAGCACTAATTTACTTAAGATTATTAAAGGTTTCAAACAACTGGACAAAAGCAATATAAAATAAATTAATGAAGAAACACACTCACTTGCATCAATGAAACTCTGTTTCCAATAACAGCAGTTTCACCAATAACCACGCCTGTCCCATGATCTAATAAAATTCCCTCCCCAATTTTCGCAGCTATATAAGAAAACCATAAAATGTAAAGTTCAACAATAGTAATAATATTAATAAGTAATAACCATTGACCAAAGATCTTTCAATATCTTCAATGGAGACACAAACATCCTTCATGACATAACTTAATCTTCCAGTTGCTTTCCAAGAATTACAGATTGTACTCTCAAGAACACCTTCTGCTTAAATGATATCATTCTCCTTTATTCAAAAAATATAAGTTGGCAGGCACAACATGAATCTATTTGCAACATTATATTGCTTCTACTCTGATAGAAATTTATAACGAAATTACTTTCTTGACATTCACAAAACAAAATCACCCCCACAAAACAAATTATTGACATTCACTCACAAAACCACCCCCTTATAACTAAATTGCTTTCTTACATAAATAATTAAGTTATTATAAATTTGCAAGCTAGGATGAAACCAACATACCAGGATGAATGTCAACTCCAAAAACCTACGAGGGAAAAGACAAGGACTTGAATTATCAGTGACAGATACAGAAATATGAAATCCATTTATGTTTATTGGATTTATATCAAATTTAATCAAATAGTAAGCTACCTCGCTAACGCGGCTTTGAAAGGCCAAGGCCAATACTTTGCGTCCCTGATGCCATAATGCATGCGCTACTCGATACGTTTGCAGACAATGGAAACCCTGTTACCGGAGAACGGTATTGAATGGATGTTACCACAAGAACATCATATTCAAGCAATTATACTGAACTGGGTGCACAAGTTAGTAACATTTGATGGTGCTGAAAATGTTCTCAAATAGCGGCTACAGTGGCACTATAGTGACCCTATAGCATTATAGTATAGCGAAATTTGAACAAATTGCTATTGTTCCGTGATATGGTAGTTGATACAAAGTAAAGTCAAATAGAGACTATAGTGGTAATGTAGCATTGCTCGTAGCGGAATTTGAACAATATTTTGCACAATATGCAATTGGCAATTGACAACACAGAATCTGTGAAAAAGTTAGCAGCACCCTCAAGTTCACAAACATGATTAGGTTGTATATAGAACATCAATTACTTCTAGAACGATATGAAAGCTCCATTAGTTAAAATTAAGCTAACTTATCTATTTACCAAATAGAGCCTAAGTCTGGCTAAAAGGACAAAACTTGTCTACAATACCACAAATGTTGTAGGCGTTGTTTTCTACTAAAATGTCAATAACTTGCCCATAATTAATTGTCTTTGCAATAATATCTTTGGCTTCTCAAATTTCAGGTTTTTAGTGTAAAACATCGCCTACAACACCTATGGTACTTTAGGAATGTTTTGTAACCACTAACTAACAATAAACAAACCCTACAGTTAGCATCACTAAATTTGTTTGTCCTGTTCTTTATTTAGTGGTCCCTATACATTTTACTTTCACCCAATAATAAATACTTTTTGAGAAAAAAATAATGGAGTAGAGAATGAGGTGGTCCCTAAGAAAATGTGGTGCTAAATGCTAACATTTTAAAATAAAATAACAATATAAGTGTTATTTAAAAACAATTATTTTCAAAAGTTAAAAGAATTATAAAAATATCCAAATACTCTACTTTTACAAAAAAGGGTATTGCAGAAATATTTTTAGAAAGTGCTTTATCCTCTAATAATGGAAACAAGAACAAAGTGCATTATTAGAAGTCAAAAGCAATAAGAAGTCTGAGTCATAAAGTAGAGAAAAAAGCAGAAAGATTTACCTTCATATACAAAATGGCTGAGCAATATGACAAACATGCGGGGTCCCGATCTTTAAATGCCTGTTGTTTATAAAATATCATTACAAACACAAATAAGAATCAATTTTAGAAAGAAAAAAAAATTAATAATCACTTTTAAATGGTTGCATATGTTTGTTAAATCTTTTTAAAAAATAAAAATCTAAAAATAATACAAAAACTGATTTTTACTTTTATTTTAGAAGTGTTGTTTTTAATAGAATCTCAAAAAAATCATTTTTATAATTAATTTTGTTATAAAATAATAATAATAATAATAATTTTCACCCGACAGAATAACAAATTACTTACGAGTCCATACCATTCATTCATTCATTCATTCAACACACATCACATTCACCCCACTCACAAACAAACACTTTTGATCCAATGATGACATAATTAAATTAAATCAAAAAGAAAAACTACTTTTCCGTCCCTTTTCAACAAAAGTTCCAAATTACCCTTTGTCGACAAATTTAATATTTTTTACTAATTTAATTTGTTAACAATTTTAGTATAATTTTTTTACTCATGCATTCAATTAAATTAAATTTCATCATAGAGATATTTAAAAATATATTTTAAAAACTAACACGGCAAAAATGTCATCTTAATTTTAAATTTTAATGTGATTTGATTAAATACATCTATAAAAAGTTTTACACACTCCATAAACATTAAGATTCTAAGATCATAAAAAAAAAAAAAAAAAAAAAAAAAAAAAAAAAAAAAAAAAAAAAAAAAGGCCCAACAGTATTAACTTTAAATTAATATCTCAAAAGTAATTTTGGGTACATTGAAATTTACCTGAACATCAAGGCGAATGGATCGCTGAATAGCTTTGTCATGCATGATAACATTTGAAATTATGTCCATCAATTCAGTGGCCAAAAGAGTTGGGCTTTGAAGACGGTTAGCAACAACAAAAGCAAGTGCTTGCTCCAAACACTCATGCGATAAAACACTCGCATACAAGAAGCTACTCAATATCGGTTCCTTTTCTGCCTGCACCCCCAAAATTCAACACCCACCCCTCAGTTATTCATCTAATATCATCAATTTAATCCTAATTAAAATTTTAAAATATTATTTAATCTCATATACCACATTCTATTTGTTACATATTATAAAATAAAAATAAAATAAAAAATGGAAGTTCTATAATTTAAAAATTATTTGTTAGAATTTGTTAAAAAAAGTTATTATATATTACTGTAAACAAAAGTTAATTAATTTTAAATTATTTATTATTTTTAATATAATTTTTATTTAATTCAAAAACATTTAATTTGAATACTCGAGTATTTGAAATTAAAAAACCAATTTAGTAAATTTGATATTTTGTGTTAAAAAAAATTAGTAAATTTAATGTATATTTTGTATGAAGTTTAATAAATTAATTGCATTAAACTGATTTTCTTAGTAATAAAAAGTTATTTTTGTATACTAATTAGCTGAGGAAGTATTTATTTACCGTAATAAAATCATTTTTTTATTTAATAATTAGTAGAAAATAAACTTTATAAGAAAAACAGTTAGATTTTATATTATTTTTCCTATCGTGGTTTTCTTTATTAAAAAAATGTGATAGTTAAATAAGCATAATGCTCGTTGTTACGAAATTGTAATTAACTAAAAGCAAGAATATCACTACTTTAAGATGATAGTTACCATTTCCTCCCTCTAATAATTTCAATATTACAACCATACTATGTTTGTTTGGTCAATTTTAACCCCCAAATAAAACTATATAAAGACTAAAATAGTAATTTACTTAAATTTTACTATTATCAATAAAACAGTAAATAAAGAAAAAGTTGCGAACCTCAAGCTTAGCTTCTTGTTTAACAGCATCCCAAATCGGGTCAGAACCGTTTAAGACGAAATCTGGATCCGGGTCGGGTAATCCGATTGCATAAACAGGGAAAACTTTTTCGAGGCGATAGAGAGAGGATCGTTGTTCGGTGACCATGTTGTGGAGCCAATTATGGTAGTGATTGTTGTTGTTGTTGTTGTTGCTGCTGCTTCTGTGAGTTAAACATGCCATGTGAGACTTAAGAAGAAGAAGAGAAAGAGGAACCGAAGTAGTGTGTGAAATTGAGGAGTGAATTGAGGGGGTGTAACTGTAGGAATATGGGTGGTGTAGTAGCAAGTTGTTGTTCGCGTTGTTTTGGAAAGTGGTGTGTTTCGCACCTCATCGCGCACAACCGTTACTGATGAATAATGCTTATGATTATTGTGACCGGTACTCTTTTACTTTTAAATATAAGCATATATATTGTATATTTCATTTTTATTAAGAAAAATTGATAATATAGTTAGTTTGTTTATAAATGTACATAAAATATCTCTTAATGTAGATTTATATATAGTTAATTTTGACTTTTTATATTTTAATACTTTAGTTGCATTAATTAGGATTTATTTAAAAAAAAAGATAAATATATTTAATAATTTGACAAATGAGGTTATATTTAAGGATAAATTTTTTATCATAAGTATTTATATTTAAAGAAAAATTGAGTAATAAAGGTAGCCAAATGCTAATGAATATTGTAAACATATAGGTTAAAAAAATAAAATAATAAGTTCTTATTGAAATTGATGCACTTACTACATTGAAAATTTATGTATTTAAATTTTAAATTAAGTAATTGTATCATTTAAAATTCTTAATTTATAAAAATAAAATAAAATACTTACACGGTACTATTATAACAATTCTCCGTTAAAATAAAATATAAATAAAAAATATTAATATATTTAATTAAAATTTTAATTCAAATATATTAATTTTTTAATTATTATATTTATTTATATTTTATTTTAAAAAGAGTAACTAACAATACTCATAAAGTTAAGTGAGTAAGAATGTTTATGACAAAAATGCAGCTTGGGAACAAAACATAAAAAGTGGCATATTGAACGGTTCAGAATGCGTCTTGATTCTTTTTCCTATTATCACGGTCAATCAAATCAAAACCTTTTACATTGTTCCTTTTATATTTTATGAGTTATGATTACTAATAGAGTAAATTTTTAATTTTGACCATTTCATAAAATAAATTTATTTTTGTCCTTAATTATTATTGTAATATTTGATTTGTAAATTATAAAAATATAATAAATAATTTATAAGTTATTTTTATTTTTATTCCATAAATGTAGTCAATTAATTATTACTCTCTTATTTTAAAGTGAACTGAAAATTTAATTTTATTTATTAAAATAATTAGAGTGATTGAATTAATTTTATTTATTAAAATAATTAGAGCGATTGAATTAATTTTATTTATTAATAAAATTAATTATTTTATTTTAAATTTGAATATAATGTTTACAGTTAATTATGAATGTGAACAAATGTTTGGTTGACGACGGCATTGCTGAGCTTTTACTCTATTTGGCTTGTGAATTGTGATAGACTATGATATTTTTTATCTTTGATTGTTTAAGAAGAAACTTTACTATATAATTATTTCAATCAATTTTACCGATTTTAAAATGTTATAATTTGATTGGCTTTTCACGAATTAATTTGATGATAAAGATTGATTTATTAAATAATGAAAATTGATATGTTAAATTTTTATAAATTAACTATACAATACGTGTACTTTTTGTCCCCCAAATATTCAAATATAATAATAATAAAAAATAAAAAAAACAATGACAGATTGTGATTCATGTCGTTTTATGTCTCTTTTGTATTGAAAAAAAGAAACAAAACAAGAGTTAAAATACAGTTTTGTTTTCTCCATTTTAGTAAAGTATGCAAATTTAATTTTTTTTTATTTTTATTGTAATTTTGGTCTCTA
>JBBPBT010000152.1:6352148-6362640 GCA_037974875.1 Cicer bijugum | reverse complement strand
GTTGTCTTTGGGACAACTTGAATATCATATCATGTAAAATTATAATGAGTAAATGTTATACTGATATAAACATATATGATATAACTTGTAATCTAAACAATTTATGGTGTGAATGTTCCACACGTACTTATTATTTGTTAATCATTGGAACATATTATATCCATCCAAAGTTCTACGAAAATAAAATATTCGTTAAATTTGTATTGTAAAATGTATTAAAAAGTCTATGTACGATAAATAAATTAAACACTTTCAGATTTGAATTATATTTTTATCTAGTTTCCATTTCAATGTACATATGAAGACTGCAATATTATTCCTATGATAAATAATGAACAATTGTCAAATATGACTATATTTGGAAAAAATTAAATGTGCTAAGTGTAATATTCTCTAATTATAATTGATAAATTATAATGAAAACTTACTTAACTATTGTGATAAGGCACTAGATAACACTATTTTTTATTATGTTGCAACTTATTTTGCACAAATGATCATATGCATGTGCACAATTAAATGTTATCTAATATCACAAATCATGTTCTCTAGTTGGTTGTTGGTATTTGCATTAAATTTCACTATTTCATACACATTTGACATGTTTAACGAATCACGATGCATATCTATTTGATATAATTCATGTCAATCTTATAACAAGTAAGATGATTTCGTATTTTCTAACAAACAACACAAAGACAATAAAATATTAATTTCCTTTCATACATTTTTTTTAAAAGTAAATTATAAAAACTCTTCAACTTTTTTTTCATACTATTCCCTCAAACGATTAACATTTATTCAATTACTATCTATTTCGTAAAATATCTTAATCACATAATAAAAATGACAAAGTATATACTAAGTTTATTTTGATGTACAAAATAAATAATAAAAAATAAAAATTACAAATTTATAGAATCAAGCATAAAAAAAGAAGAAAAAAAAATTACGAAATACTCACTCAAATGTTCCATGAAATTTAAATTAATTTCTATCAAAATCGTTAAATTAGAGTTTTTGTATTTCAATGACAACCGCTTTAACTTGCTATTGATAGACACATGGCTAGTTAACAAATAACATGTAAAACCAAATATCAAATATCTTTACTAAACAAGGACTTGTATGTGTTGGGCTGATGCTAGTTGGATTACTTCCAATGGATATACAATAAGAGTGTTTGGGTACATTAAAAAATTCACATTGATTACATTTACACTTATGGTCTTTATTTTTAAATTAATTTATGTGTTATTTAAATTTTTAAATATTTTTTATAATTATTTTTTAAATACTACAAAAATCTTCTCACAAAAATTTGAAATTTTTTACCATAAGATCAATTAAATATGAATATTTAAATTTTTAGTTTTTAAAAATTAATATTTAATTCATCTTTGATTACAAAAATTTAAATTTTTGTGAAATTAATTCTTCTAAAATATTTATAAAAAATTTGAATGATACACATCAAAAAAAAAACTTAAAAACATAAACTAAAATTATAAATATATAAGATTTGAGTGAGAAACAACTTATTTAAGTATTTATTTTAATGGCCAAATACCACCTATAGTCCCTTAACTTAATTTTAGTTAACGATTTAGTCTTAAAAAATTTATCCTCCGTTTTCTCTTCATTTAGGTTTTCTTTCCTATTTCTCTTTATGTTGTTATGTTTCTGTTGTCATTTCTCTTCTCTAAATTCTCAAATTCATTAACCCTAACTTTCTCATATCTCTTTTCCAAATTCCCAAATTCATGAACTATAACTTTTCTAAGTCTGCACACAAGTCACCCTCATCCTCTATTTGATGCTAAAAATATGCAGCCTGCAACTTTGACCCTATCCCATTTTCATTGTGTTAACTATGATGGAGATAAGTTGTAATACATTCTCATATGCCACATAAGTATTCATACTTTGTGACTGACATTTCATTCCAAGATTTTAATATTGAAAACAACTTTTATAGATCGTTTAATATTAAGATTTAAGATCAATTCTCGTAGCTTTATTAATTAATCAATCAATTTTGAATCAATATAATAGCTGATGGAAAAGTGTACCATTTCATCTACTGCCGCTTCTTTGTTGTTCTTATTTTTGTGTCGTAGTTTCATCTTGTGTTTTGCATGAATTCGAGAATTGAAATTGCAAATGAATCGTGAATTTGGGAAAGTTAGTGTTCATGAATTTGGGATTTTAGAGAAGGGAGATGAGAAAGTTATAGTTCATGAAGTTGAGAATTTGGAGAAGGGAGATGACAACAGAAACCAAACAACACAATGAAAAATGGGAGAGAAAACTTAAATGAAGAGAAAACGGAAGAGAAATTTTTTTAACAGAACCTCACGTAAAAGGTAACCATAAAATTATTTTAAAAAATAAAGGATTAAAACGAAAATAAATAAATAAATAAATAAAAGACTAATATAGGTAGTATTTGGCCTATTTTAATTTAATATAAACAAAATTTAACCGTTATTTTTGCTAAGAACCCTTTCCTTTGAAAGCTTTCCATGGCTGATCGAACATTAATTCGAATCTTCTATAGTTAACGCTACTATCAAAAATCAAAATCACCAAACACACTCAAAATCTTCTAAAACCCTAACACCACCAGCCGCCGCCGCAATGGCGACGAGACGATCCGCACCACACCTTCTCAAACAGCTCTTCGCCTCACGCCACAACCTCAACCCAACCCGCCACGTAACCTACATGCCTCGTCCCGGAGATGGAACACCACGAAGCGTAACACTCATCCCCGGCGACGGAATCGGACCACTAGTAACCGGCGCAGTCGAACAAGTAATGGAAGCGATGCACGCTCCTATTTACTTCGAGAAATACGAAGTCCACGGTGACATGAAGGCGGTGCCATCAGAAGTGTTGGAATCGATAAAGAAGAATAAGGTTTGTTTGAAGGGTGGACTTGCTACTCCTATGGGCGGTGGTGTTAATTCTCTTAACATGCAGTTGAGGAAGGAACTTGATCTCTATGCTTCACTTGTTAACTGCTTTAACCTCCCCGGTTTGCCTACAAGGCATGATAATGTTGATATTGTTGTTATTAGGGAGAATACCGAGGGTGAATATTCTGGTCTTGAACATGAGGTTGTTCCCGGCGTTGTTGAAAGCCTCAAGGTATTTCATCATTTATAGTCTCTGAATGTATTGAAATTATAAGAATTTTCGATTGCGTATTGTTGTCTGTTGGTAATTTTCAATGTCGATTACCAAAGTTGACTTAGTTGACTATGTACATATTAGAGGATTAAACTAATTTGGATGCATTCAGGAGTTACATTCACATATCTAAGGACTAAAATGATTGTTTATCCCTTATTTTGTACTCAAATAGAAAAAAGTTATAATCGGAATAATCATAATTGTGACAATTAAGTGATCGTTGTATTTGTGAGAATTTGTAGAGTTTATGTTTTGAGTACTTACGCATTGGCTAGGTTTGAAATTTGAATTGTTTTGTTGCTAGGCTGCATTGCTGGATTGAGTAGTGAGTACTACTAGTGATCGGTTTGTAGGTATTGAAATATTTGATCCATTCAACTCACAAGAATAAAACTTGGTTTTCCTAGACTTTAAGATGAAATGGGAAGCAGTGGTGTATAATTTGCTTGTGGTTTGTGGTGAAGATTCTTGATGATTTACTTGTACTTTATGCATGGTATATAACTTAGGATGTGACGAACTTTTAGACATGATTTGCATTGAAAATTGGTTGTGAACTTCTTATCTATAAATTTATTAGGAGGCTTAGAGGGTTGAAGTTTTGAAAGAATTTGGGCTGCATGTTTAGCACTTCTGGCTGTCAAACTCGGTGATAGAGAATGCTATTTGGTAATTAGATGGGCTAATTTACTTATGTTTCTAAGTCCTTAGAAACTGGTGAATCTTAGCTTCTTAGATGATAATCTTATATTGCATTCACTGATAGTATTTGAATGTCATGTACTGAAACTGCCAAACATTAGTGGAACACTTGATGGAAATGCGAACAAAGAGAAAAATAGTAGTACACAGTAGTTAAATTAATTAGGAATATTATTTTTTTTTTTACATTTCTTTTTCTTATGTTTCTCTAAAGGTTGTTAGTTTTTATCATGCTTTGGATATTTCCCGTTTTCTAGAGGGATATTCTTTTGATGGATAAGTTATGTTCCTTTATAACCGCTCGTTCACTCTAGATATTTTTCGTGTAATCTATAAATGTTATATCTCATGATGTTAGCACCTCGGCATTGTGATTTATGGATTTCTGTTAGCACCTAATTCTATAATTTTGCTAGGTAATAACAAAGTTCTGTTCAGAGCGCATTGCTAAATATGCTTTCGAGTATGCTTATCTAAATAACAGAAAGAAGGTAACTGCTGTGCACAAAGCAAACATCATGAAACTTGCAGATGGTTTATTCTTGGAATCTTGTCGAGAGGTTGCTACAAAGTATCCTGGAATCAAGTATAATGAAATTATTGTAGATAACTGTTGCATGCAGCTTGTTTCAAAGCCTGAACAATTTGATGTCATGGTATGTGTAGTTAAAATTTGACCCTGAATCCCAATTGTTTATTTTTTTTCAAATAAAATCAATATCTTTCCCACTGTAAAAAACTTGTATTTTTGCAATAAAATCAGCCTTTTTTTTGTCTGTCTAAAAAATTTTGGTTGCCTTAAATACTCTCTTTGTAGTTGCTCTAGTAATTATAAGAGGAGTTTCAAGCTTGATGAACACTATTTCCACTTGCAGGTAACTCCCAATCTTTATGGAAATCTTGTTGCAAATACAGCAGCAGGCATTGCTGGAGGCACCGGTGTCATGCCAGGAGGTATAAAACTATTACTAATGTGTTGAAACTCTACAGCTCACATTTGATTATGTTGTGCCTTTTTCTTATCAAATAGTATCTTGCTTCCATATTGTCATAGTTGTTCTGAGATGTATGATGATTGCTCAGAACTTGAGTCTAGATTTACAGTGTATTTGTCTAGTTCTTTTACTTCTTTCCGACAATTATTCCAGGAAAATTTTTCATTAGCTGAAAATTTTCTGCCAAAATATAGCAACGATTGATTAAATTAGAGATTGTATTCACTGAAAAGAAAATATGAAGGTGGCATAGAAATCAAACTCGAAATTCATTCATCTCCCTCAACAGGTTGCAGAATGGAGGCAACAGCAGCCATTGTGGGGTAATGGAGTTGTCAAATGGTAGTGGCAACGTAAGTAAGAGCAGTGAAGTCAATAAATTGACATTTTACTTTTCTAAAGTGAACAACTCAGAACTCACTTTAGATGATAAAGTAAGATATCTCTACCAATAATGAAAAATCAATCTTCAATATCATATGCAGTGTATAGTAAACATTTAATGTATTGAAATATCAACAACAACTGATTTTCTCATCAGTGGTTGTAATGTTATTGCACCCTCTAGAATGAGAGTTAACTTTAAATGAGTCAAATCTAGTAAGTGAAGATGGGTTGGATCTCTGGTGGCGCCAGTGCTGTCGGTAGGATGAAGGTTTTAATGAAAATATCAGATAGGGCTGTTGGTCTTGTGTTGGACCTTGGGGTGGAGTTTCTGGAATGATGTCTAGATAGAAGTGATTATTGTGTAAAGCTACTTTATCCTTAAGCTTGAATATCTAAAATTATGAATGCAATGCATTTGCAGGTAATGTTGGGGCTGACTACGCTGTATTTGAACAAGGAGCTTCAGCTGGAAATGTTGGTAACGACAAAGTAGTGCAACAAAAGAAAGCCAACCCCGTGGCACTCCTCCTTTCATCGGCAATGATGCTTAGACATCTTCAGTTTCCTGCATTCGCTGACCGATTGGAAACTGCTGTCAAAAGAGTCATTTTAGAGGGAAAATACCGGACAAAGGACCTTGGAGGTACAAGCACCACCCAAGAGGTTGTTGATGCCGTGATAGATGCATTACATTAATTATATATTCACTTGCTCGTAAATGAAGTTAGCATTGAAAATTTTCTGCTAATCGAGAAAGTTTTGCACTCTTTAAAGGTGAAATCGCCATTTTTTTATCCTGAATAATGTTTTATCCAACACATAATATGATGTGATACAAAGATTGATGAGAGCTGTTCTCTGTTCCCCACTTTTTTGGATGTTGTAATTTTATATGTGCTATTAGTTCATAACTTTTTGAAAATAAAATTATTGGGTTAACATGTGTAATGCATTGGACCCTTGTAGTGAACTATAAGTCAAATGAATTCTATAGTAGAAAGTTATAAAATTCAAGACACTAGCACAAAAGAAATTTATCAATCACAATCTATCTTCACAATTTGTGTCGTTATGTTTGTTGGTTTGGACTCGTGATTTCATACATCATTTATAAAATATGAAAATCATTAAAAGCTTCGAATTTATTGTCTCAATAATGCTGTATTTATGACATTAGAATATGTAACCATGTCTCCTTGCATTAGAATCAGGCAATTTTTGCATTCCCAAACTTTTCTAAAAAAACAAAAGAAAAATATTTGTAACATTCCACACAACTCACAATTCATATAATGCATGTCTTTAGGAAGTAATGACTTCAAGTGTCTAGAATAAAACAACAAATAAGCTTAATACAAGCTTGTTTGACACCTTACAAATTTTCACTTCTCCTTGTTTTATTTAAAATCATACAAACGATACCCTAATTAAATTGAGTCACGCCCCCCACGACCCATTGCTTATTTTATCTTTTCTTTAATAAGAAATTTTTGCACCTTCCCAATTGAATTAAGAGGCAAATCCCCAAAGACCACACTCTTAGGAACCATGTCAGTATCCAATTGATCTTCACAAAACTTGATGATATCTTCAACAGTAGCACTACATCCATCCTTCAATTCCACAATTGCACAAGGTGACTCCACCAAACACTCATCATCATATCTCCCCACAACAGCTGCTTTCAAAACCATTGGATGATTCAACAACACTGCTTCTACCTCTAGTGAACTCACAACCTCACCCTTTGAATATATAGCATCTGTTTCCCTATCTTTCAAACTAAAAGAACCATTAGGTAGCCTGACACCTAGGTCCCTAGTCCTATACCATCCACCCTTAAAAGCTTCTTCAATCATTTGTGAACTCTTAAGATACCCTAACATCAAAGTATTCCCTTTAAACATAATTTCACCTATGGTTCTCCCATCATAAGGAACACTCTTCATTGTATTTGGATCTTTCACATCAACCTCTACCATCATAAAGTCTATTAGCCCTTTCTCAACATAATAATTTAGCTTTGTAATATCATCATCTAAATTTTGTCTCCACTTTCTTACAATGACTGGACCTAAAGCTTCTGTCATACCATATCCAATGTTTACATCAAATCCAAGCTCTGCCACCTTGTTGAGAATTTTGAATGGTGGCAATACACCAGCAACTGTGATACTCACCTTGTGAGGAAGTGGCCTATTAATAATGTCACAATTTGCAATGATTTCCAAAAGGGTAGGTGCACCACACAAATGAGTTGCCTTATGAACATGAATTGCATCAAAAATATCTTTTGCTGTGAAATTTCTAAGACAAATGTTGGTGCCACCAAGAACAGACATTGCCCAAATGAAACACCATCCAGTGCATTTAAACATGTCCACTGTCCATAGAAAAACCGGCATAGGATTCACGTCGAAACGAGTAATCGTTGCAAGTGAATTAAGATAGACACTTCTATGACTATAAACAGCTCCTTTAGGAATTCCTGTGGAGCCTGATGTATAATTTACTGATATAGGATCACATTCATTACTAGGCATTAAAGTTTTAAAATTTGATTCTCCCTTTGCTAGAAGCTCATTGTAGAATAAGGTACCTTGAGGAATATCTTTCACTAATTGGTCATAATTTGGCATTAGGACAATAAGGGGTGGCTTGCATTTTTTTTTAGAGATTATATCTGATGCTTTGAAAGCAGAGTCAATAAATTCATAGTCAACAAATATGACTTTGCAAGCTTCTAATTGTTCCAATATAAGTGCCAATGTTGTTGCATCTAGTTTGGTGTTGAGTGCAGAAATAATAGCACCTGCCATAGGTACACTAAAATGAAGCTCATATTGTGCAGGAACATTTGGTGCCAAAGTTGCTACCTATGTATTAGTAAAATATATATACACGTTAGAACAATAAAAAAACAAAAAAAAAAGACTTTTTTTTTTTCTGTTGGAGTATAATGAGCAATTTCATGTTGGTTAAGTAAATTTCTTTCTAAAATAGAGAGTGGAGTTTTGGTGTATTTCCATACAACCAACCATTATGAGGTAAGCATGTATAACAATTATTTTAACTGAAAAAATTGCAACTTCAAAATAGTCAAAATTCTTTAATACCTTAGAGTAGTTATTTCTCAGTGATGAGACTAGAGCATGAATGAAATGGTTATTTTTTTATTTGTTATCCTATGTTCTTTCACATAGATTAATAAAAAGTGTAACAATTTTACAAATATGCCTTTATTATTTATTTGTTATTAACAAATTTCGCATATTGCAGCACATTATTACTAATAATTAAATGATGAGTTTTCGCTTGTAAAAAAAAACAATTTTTGCATGTTTACACTAGGATATTATAATAATTTGAAAATGATGAGCACAATATCAATATTAATTTAAGGGATATTTGAAATAAATTAATTGATGTTAGATTGAAAAAATAAACGACATTTATTTTGTAACAAAATTTAATTACTAAAATGACACTTATAAAATATGAGTGGTAATGTTAATTAATTAGCAAAAACAACATAAACATATTCAAAGAGTTATGCATAAATTCGTGTTAAAACTTTAAGATTTATAATTAAATTACTTGGAAAAAAACATACTCTAAGAGTTGAAATTAGTAAAAGAATAATATACTATCTAGATAGATATTTATTTTTTGGTCAATACTTAGATATGTGGAGCTGTCAAATTTGACCTAATTCAATGGATGATAAGTTGACCAATTGTTTTAGTATGGACCAAGCCACAAAAATAGATTTAAAAGTGAATGAGATTATTGATAAATATAATTTTTTCGTTTCTCAATATTTTATTGGAACTTAACTTTTAAAAGTAAAAATTAATTTGAAATACACAATTGGTAGTACACTTTTAACAATATATTTAACACTATATAAACAAAAATAGAAACGAATAGACAATATCAAAACTTTAATTAGCTCAAATAAAATATCAGATTAAATTGTTTAATTAGATAATCTATGCAACTCCGATGACACTAAAAATCTATTTGACCTATTGTTTTAGTATGGACTGAGCCGCAAAAGTAGACTCAAAAGTGAATGAGATTATTGACAAATGCAAATATCTAGTTTCTAAATATTTTATCGAAACCTAACTTTCAAAAGTAAAAATTGATTTGAAATACAAAATTAGGAGTACATTTCCAACAATATATTTAACATTATACAAACAAAAATAGAGGTTGATGAGCAATCATAAAAACCATATAACAAAATATAATTAGTTTAAATAAGACACCAGATTTTATTAGTTGTCCAATTGAGCTCTGCAACTCCAATGACATTAAAAATTCATATTTTTCTTATTTAATTCGACCATTTTTATAAAATAAAAATAATAAATGAAAGGTCATTTTTGTAAATTGTGCAATTATATGTTTTTCTATGGATTTTAATTATAAACAAAGATAAAATCATGTTTTAGAATCATAATGAATATTAAAAAATGATGCTGACAAGAGGAAAGTAAAAATAATCATAAATATTCTATATGGATTTGCCACATTCAAATGGCTAGAAAGTTAAAATAGAGTTTTTCAAAGACGAAGGACTTTCCATTTTATTTTCTGGGACCTTCCATTTTTATTAATAATAATAATAATAACGTGTTTGATTAGTATAAATTTTGGTATGGAATAAAATGTCAGTGTCGCCAACTCAATCGTAGAATAAAGACAGCGACTTAGTCATTTTCAAATTGTATTTGAATGAATATTGATTATATGAATATTGTTTAACACGGTACTATATTCGATTTTCCATTAATACGCGCTTATATATTAGATTAATTTCAGATCGTTTCAAAAAAATTAACTTCATAACAAAATATTGCATATTGTGAAAAGTTATATCATATTTTCGGTTAAATAGTATTACATTTTGTCATATTTTATATTTTAATAATACTACTTTAATTGTAACATGGTGAAATATCATACATATAGGTACCTAATACTCCTATATATGTAAGGTTGTTACTATTTTTTTCCCATTATTTTATTAGAGATGACATTTGTGACTTACTTATAATAATATATTATTTATCTAAAAAATTATAATGATGTATAATTTGTTTATATATATATATATATATTATAATATTATTTGTGTATTTACCTTTATTTTTTGTTGTAATTAAATATAAAGACTTTTTTTTTAATTTTTATTGTGATCT
>JBBPBT010000152.1:6332709-6349735 GCA_037974875.1 Cicer bijugum | reverse complement strand
AATATGTTTGTCTCTCTCTCTAAGAAAATTAGTTGACCTTGACATTTAATAATATTTGTAAGAGGATTGGATTAATTAATTAATATAAAACAAAAAAATTTATGCCGATAATGGTGAAATCCAAGTCAGAGTCATTTAGCAAGAATTTTAATTAATTTATTCTATATATGTTTGTCCTCTTGACAAGAAAACAAAACAAAATCGTTTAAATTAAATCTAACGTGTCGGAGACGTAGTGCTGATTAATGACGCAGGTGTAGTGATTAATGAAACATTCATCACCGATATCGTAATGAACGGGTCCAATGTTTCACCCATTCATCCAAATATATATGTATATATATTTATCCTAAGAGTCTTTAAATGATTTGATATGAATTATTTAATAAAAATATTAATTTTTAAAGTCTATTTAAATAGGTTAGATTCATACTTATAAAAAAAGTTTATTAAATTAGACTGATATATATATTTTTTTTACTTATTAATATTATTTCTTAGTATTATATTAATAATATTATTACCTAATTTAAATTCTATTAATTAGACAATTACTCAGTAATCATTCAAATAGTTAGTAGTTAGTAGTCGTTCCATCTTCGATAATATTTTAATTAGTCAATGATTCAGTAGCCGTTTCATATTTTGTTTAAGAAGTAATAATAGATGTTTTTGTTTTAGAAAGAAAAAAAATCTATTATTTGAAACAAAAAATTATTTTTTAGAGTTTAAATGATGTTTGTTTCAGATTTTTTTAAAATTATTTTGTTAGAAAAATTATTTTTTGTTTAAAATAGATATTTACATTGATATTATTATGTGGGGAACATTAGTAGAACCTTTAAATATTTTAATGTGAGTAAGACTTTTAAAAAAGGCTTACAGGTCATGGCAAACTTTTAAATGGTCACAACGAAAAAAATTAGGCCTAAAAATCAAATTGTAGGCCATACTCAAGTCTCACCTTACTTATTATCGATCACTTCTACTTAATTGGTATAATATTTTTTTTTTAAATAATTTTATTTTATACGAAAATTAGTTACATAAGTAGTGCAACAATAAACAAGTGAACAAAATTGTACTAATAAAAATTTGGTTTTTTATTACCGTTTTGATATTTAGGGTGTATTAAAACATCTACAATGATGTTATTATTACCGTTATACATAATCACGTATTACACATTTATAATATTTTAATATTAATAATTAATAAATACTTAATTTTCTTCCATCTTTCATTTATAATATTTTTTATTAAATAGATCATACTAACCATTCTATTAAAAGTTTTGTTCATTTGACCAAAACATATATATTAATTTTTTCAACACAATATAATGATTCACATATCCAATATTTTAGATTGGCAAAGTTGTGCGTTGTCGATGCCTCATAGGATGCATGTGTGTTCTTGGTTTTGAGGTAAAACTATTTCAAAACATGATAAATAAGTGTATTTATAAGATTAGTTACATCTTAGAAAGTGATATTTGTGAAATACAAAATATAAGAATATAAATTCATGTAAATTTGACAAATATTTTAATTGTTGTACTAATTGTAATTGTATACCTTAACAATTACATTAGATTATTTTTTTGTTTATGTGCTTATGAATGACACAAGCAAAAATTATTTGTGCTCGCACTTGCTACTTGCTAGCTAGTAATATGAAATAACTTAAATATCGCTAAATATTTTTTAAAAATAAGCTGTCCTAATTTTTTGTTTCTTTTTTATTTTCTTATGCTTGTAGCTTTAAAATTTATTCAACTTCAAGTTGTTTTTAGAAAATTGAACAAAGGTTGTTTAACTCTGTCTTGTCAATCCCAAGCACATGTTCTTTTGGAGAATTTAAGGTCAGTTTATTTGTTTCTCCTTCATTCTATATTTATTTATTATTTAATTCCCTAGTTATATTTGTAAGTTTCAATAGCAAATAAAATTAATCAATAACAATTTTTTAACAGGCCTAGCGGTAAATTTTTTAGAATTGAGTTTTTACTATTTTAGAGAATTTGTCAAAATCATATATTGAAATATTAACTCAGTTGATTTATCTAGAACCCTCAATTTCTCCTCTATAGAAATGTTAAAAAGTAGTTTTCAAGGGAAGAGCAACACCTAGCTGACATCTTGAAGAAGGATAGAAGTAATGTTGACAAATCATACAAGAATAACTTAATTAAAACGATTGAAATCTAAGTGAGAGATTATGATTCAGCCACAAGGTGATTATACGTTTTACCACCTTAGTAATCCATGAGATTCAAATCCATTTGAATCGTAAACTTTTTTTCAACTCAGTCTTGTTAGTTTCTTAAAAATATTTAGAAATATGAAATCACTTTCATTCAAATACAAAATATTATTTCTGATACAATAAATAAAAAACAGCAAAAAGAAAAACAATATGATAACATGGTGGTATGTCACCTAATTATAATTATAAAGTTTTAAATCACTCCAATATGTAAGAGTCTCTATACCTTATGCCGAGGTAAGTTGAAAAAAAAATAACATTTAAGATAAAACAAAAGATCACAAAATATCATTGGTGTACATCTCAATGCTTTAACATTCCTCCCTAATATTTTTTATGAAACACTCCAAACAACCTTCTAAAGTTTTCAAACTTAACTCTTTGAGGAGATTTGGTCAATATATCAAAAACTTGAGAGTTCGAACAACAATGAGCGAGCTTGATGTCTTGACTTTTTACTGCCCCGCGTATAGCATGAAACTTCACTTGAATATGCTTAGTCTTTCTACGTTGAACTAGATTTTCAGCAATAACAAATGTTGATTAGCCATCACAATAAATCAAGGTTGCTCATAGCTATTGTATTCCTCAACCAAATAGTTTAGTTTGTTGCTACAATTGTTGCTACATATTCTATTTCAGTAGTAGATTGAACTACAATTTATTGTTTCCTTGTATTCCATGAGAACATGTCAATGCTTAAGGAAAAAGCATAATCTATAGTACTTTTTGTGTCATCAATATTTTCAGTTCAATCACTATCGGCATAGTCTATCAAACTTTTATTTTCACTTGGTCTGTACCATAATCCAATTTGTGTAGTGCTCTTAACATATCTAAGCACCATTTTGTGTTGCGACGAAAATTGAGTCTTTGTAGAACTTTGCATAAATCTTGGGAGTAGACTTGCTACACATGTAAGGTCAAGTCAAGATGAAATATAATAAATAGACTTACAATCAAACTTCTAAAAATGGAAGAATCAGTTTTTTTTTTCAATTTCATATTTCTTTGAGAGCTTCAAATTTGACACCAAATGAATGAGACAATTTTGCAACTTGTCATTCTAAACTTTTTCAAAGTTTTACGAGTATACTTATCATGATTCAGAAAAATTTTATCCTCAGATTGATGTACTTCCAAGCCTATAAAGTAGTTCATTTCTCCTAAACCAAACATCTCAATTAGTTTTTTTATTTTTTTTATTTTCTCCATAATTTTTTGTACTTCTTGTTGATTATTGTTTGTTACAAGGAAGCCATCAACATACAAATAGACAATTAAGGAACCATCACCCAACAACCTTATTACTTAAATAGTTGCATCATTTTCACTCCTCCTAACGTCTTTATCGTAAAAATGGCTATCAATTTTGTTATGTCAAACTCTATGTGTCTGTTTTAGCCCATTCGAAGTTTACACACCATTTCTTATCTTCCTTTTACTAAAAAAACATTAGGTTGAGCAACATAAATTTCTTTATGACTATATCCATTCAAGAATGTTGATTTAACATCTAAATGCCAATTTTTCCACATAATTTGTGCAACTATTGCTACAGGAATTCAAATAATATTTGTTATTGCTATTGGTACAAACGTTTTATGTGTAATAAATTTCATACTATTGAACATAGCCTTTGACCACAAGTATGACCTTGTATATGTTGATGGATCCATCAGAGTTCATCTTTATCCTATTGACCCATTTAACTCCAATGATATGCTTGTCAACTATCTTCTATGTCTTGTTCTTATCAATGGTAGCTAGAAGTGAGAATAAGTCAGGGCAAACCAGGCTTTGAAAGGTCCGAGTATGACCTACGATTAATTTTTTAGACCTAAGTTTGGCCTACGCCCTATCATAGGTTTTGTTTTTTGGGCTTGACCTGACTTTGTTAAAAGTTTAGTCTGGCCTGAAAGCCTATTTAAAAGTCTTATTAACATTTAAATGTTATATATATTAAATAAAAAATATGATTTTTTTAACAAAATGATTTTTAAAAAATCTGAAACAAACACCATTTAAACCTTGAAAAATGATTTTTGGTTTCCCAATAATAAATTTTTTCCTTAAGTAAATGTACCCATTATTAACTCTCAAACAAATATAAAACGGCTATCAAATGATTGCTTAATTGAACAACTACTGAATATGGAACGATTACCGAATATAGAATTGCTACCGAATATGGAACGACTACCGAATATAAAACGAGTACTGAGTGATTGTCTAATTGATATACTTTAAAATAGGAAATAATATTATTAATAAATAATTAATAAAATAACATTAATAAATAATAAAATATATATATACCGATTTGTCAGGCCTAATAGGCTTTTTCATAAGCCTAAGTCTGACCTATTTTAATAAATAGAATTTAAAAATAGATTTAGCCTAGCCTTTTTATTAAATATGTCAGGTCAGACTGAGCCATAAGTAGGTCAGACCATAAGCCTCTGACGGACAACCTAGCTTATTCCCATCCTTAATGGTAGCTATTTCATATTTCATATATTGGTTTAATTCCTCAATTTTACAAGCATCTCCCAAGTCATTAGGTTCAAGAACAACACCGTTACATATCTGATAAATCTCTGAAATAGGCTGGGCACCTCTTACAGCGAAGTCATCATTAACTTCTTCATCTTGATCTTAAAGTATGCTATGAAGTAAAGGCAAAGTTGAATGACTACTAACTTGAGAGATCTTCCAATTCCAATATGCATTTTCCTCTTTCAACTTTTTCATCTAAGTTGTTCTATTCAGTTCTGGTATATGAGTGTATCACAATGAACCAAACATTCTTAGATGCTTGATATAAGGCTTTATGCCTCCCCAAACCTCAATAGGTGTCACCCTCTCTACATCTCTTGTGGGAAGTCAATTTTGGAGGTACCCAAAAAAGTTTATATCCTATACCCAATGAGACTTTGGCAATTTCTTCAAAAAAAAAATATGCATCTAACCATTTTCACATACAAATATATTATTTATTTTAGAAACTCTATTTTGTTAGGGTGAGTAGCTTACTGTAAGTTGGCGCTCAACACCCAAATCGTTATAAAATTTATTAAATTATGTAGAAATATACTCATTCTCATTGTCAGTTATGAGTTTATTCAAAAAAAAAAAAACAGTCACTTTGTATTTCAACTAAGGTTTTAAATTTCTTAAAAACAGAAAAAAAAAATCAGATTTCTATTTAAGAAAATAAACCCAAACCATTTTAGTTAAAACATAATAATAAAATATTTGCTACCTTGGAGTAAAGTAGTATTCATAGGTCCACAGATATCTAAGTGAACCAATTCAAATTTTTCACTTTATCTCCATGTAGTCGAACTTGGAAAAGGCAATCTACGTTGCTTATCAAGTTTGCAACCTTCACACACTTCTGAGCACATTTGAATATTAGGCAAATATTTGACCAATTATTTCTTTTGAGTTAATTGAATGAATTTCAAATTATAGTGGCCAAACCTCTTGTGCCAAGGCATAGAATCTAGTTCAACCTTACTCAATTTACATTCATGTTCGAAAACTTAAGTCTAGTTAATGGAAATTTTTTCTTCATATCTATTTTAAACAATTCATGATTATTAACATCAATAGTTACACAACTTTATTCTTTAAATGAAACAGTAGTTGTTTTGCATCATTTGACCCATACTAAGCGGGTTTTGATCTACTTTAGGCTCTAAAAAAACATCAAAAATGTATTTAATACCTATTGCAATATGAATTTTCATTGTTCGTTTACTCATGATGACAACTTTTTCTCCATTTTTGATATTTACAAATCCTTAACATGTTTGATCTCCGAAAAAAAAAATTGGTTTATTGATCATGTGTTGTGTGCATCCACCGTTAAGAAACCAAATGTCTCCATCATCAAAACTTATTTTAGTATTGGCCATGAACAAACGTTCTTTGCTAGCATTAGTTTTAGTCACATTTGTCTTCTAAGAAACATGACTTTGTTGGATTTTTTTGCTATTGTTTCAACCTACAAAACTTCTCAATATGCCCATTTTTGTTGTAATACCTACATTGTATTGGTGGTGGTGTATTTCCTTTGTACCAATAATCACTCTCTTTGTGGCTAGTTCTTTTACATATTCCACACTTTAGAAACTTTTCATTCTATTTGTATCTTTCCCATAATGTTTTCCTAACAATTTTTTTTTTCATCATTGACTATTATGGATTTTTCTTTATGTTTGACTTGTAAGTTTGTTTATGTTGTTTCCTTTTGTCTAAGAAGTCTTATATGCTCTTGAGCTTGAAGCGCAATTGTATGCTTTGTTAAGCTTATTTTATAAATATCTTTAGAATCTTCAAGTGAAAGAAATTTTTTAGTTGAACTTTTCAGGTAAAACCACTAAGATGTTTTCTACAATTATACTATCAATAAATTATTCCCCCAACAATCTAACTTCTTTCACAACTTTCATAACTTTTGTCATAAAAGTATTTATAGTGTTAGCTCCATTCATCTTTAAGGCTTCAAACTCTTTTTTTTTGGATTAATAACATGTATTTGTTTATTTATTTCATTCCCAAAAAAACTATTCTTCCAACTTCTCCCAAAATTATTTTTCTATCTCCAAGTGTGAGATTCTCATGAAAACATCGTCATTTAAAACAAAGTGAAGGATGGTAAGAGCCTTAGCTCTCTTAGCAACTTGCTCGATGTGGTGTCTCATTTGGGCAACAATTAATTTTTTTTGCAATGGTGGTGGTTCAATAGTTGTTTCCACTACCTCCCAAATATCATATGCCCTCAAATGAATCATCATCTTTATAGACCATATTTAATGTATATACAAGAGGTGTTGATAGTGTATTGTTGCTAGATGCAATTAAGAAAAAAGATTGGGCATCAAGATATTGGATTGTTTTTGTTATTTTTTTTAAAAAAATTCTTCTCTAGTTATTTTTTTAATTGGTGAACTTATTATATATCAGTTATTAACCTGCATTTATTTTGTTGGTGAATTGCTTGGAGTGATCTACATTCAATATTTAAAATCATTGAAAGTTCGATGATATCTCTTAAAAGTAATGGTTTACAAACCTCATTGTCTTTATGAACACTGATTGCATCAACTTAATATAAGATATATATTTGTTTTTTATTATTTTTATCGAAACAATTTCTTTTAAGTCACCATCTCAATCATAAAAATAAATATGACAACTAACGTCTACTTATAAGAGATGATGCATGTAATTATTCGAATTTTAATTATTTTTAAGTACTAATTTATAGTGGAACATAATTCATACTAAAATATGAGTTGTATTACTTGTCAATCGAGTTCTCATATGTACATACCATATTTCATATTTATTTTCTATAAATATAAGAGGTAGTGATAGTGTAATATTGTTATAAGTTATACAGAAAAAAATGATATTCTATTTTTTCCTTTTTAGATTGATATTTTACCTTTTCCTTTTTAGATTGATATTTGATTTGTCAAAAAATTGCTATGTTGTTTTTTATGATTTTAAATCACATGTCCTTCAAGAACAAAAAGCCTTTGGATACCAATTGTTATTTTATTTAAAAATTTGAGAAACATGATATCACTTTCATTCAAATACAAAATATTATTTTTGATACAATATATAAAAAATAGTCTCATAACATGATAATCCGACACCTAACCATGATTACAAAGTTTAACAAATATGAATAACCATACTTCATCTAGGGATAACTTGAACAACAAAATAACACCCAAAATAAAACAAAAAGATCACAAAGTATTGCTGGTGTACATCTAAAATCTCAATACTTTAACAAGTCTTATATAAAATCAACTCCTTATTCACCTTTTATGTCAAATAATGTTTGTCAACCACATGCCTTATCCATTAAACTATTTTGTCTATATATATTTATTTTTTATTGAGGTTGATGTCGCAATATCGATAATGATAAACTATTTAAATATAATTATTTTAAATATTATTTTATAAGCATTCAATCAACTCTAAAGTCTTAGATACTTTAAACTAAAACTCTATCACTTCACTTTAGTTATTCGATCATTCTTATCCTAAACGACTTAAATGAAAATTATGTAAATAATAAAAAACTCACGAAAAATAAATGGTACATTAGACTTTGTTTTGGAAGCAACAAAGTGTATCTTCATGAGACGCATTGGTTCAAAATTAATAGTCTCATTGGTTCAAAATTAATAATAATTAAGAGAATGAAAAAAAATATCCACATATATTTAATTTCTATTTATAATGCGGGAACTTAAAAGTAGCGAAAATTTAGCGCAATATTGAATTCCTAAGTTCCCGCTCTTCTGGAGCTACAAAATAAATACTCCATTTTTCTCTAATCATTCCATACATCATCACATTTTGCTTCTTTCTTCTTTGTCGTTTCAATCTCTTCCTTTCTCAATGGGTAAACGACCACAACAAACACCTCAAAACGACGACGTCGTTTCTCTTCTTCCTTCCGAACGTAAAAAGGCTAAACACTCTTCCGTTAAACCTGCCGCTTGTTTCGTCGGAAAGCCCATTCCCAACGCCGAAGCCCAATCTAAATGGCCTCGCCGTTACTCCAAGAAGGTCCTTTCACTTCTCTTTCTCTCTTCTTTTTAACTTTTTTTTCTTAATTCCCATTCTGTCCTCACTTTTTCGTGTGTGTTTCCGTTTCAGGGGGATAAAGGAAGCTCTAACGAGTGAGTTATTTCTGTTATTTTTTTTTTATTAATTTCGTTGATTTTTTTTATTTGCTTTGCTTCTGCAACGCGAGTTCAAACTCATTAGTATGTAATTGATTGTAGTGGATCGAATGAAAGCGATTGTTTGAAAGCAAAGTGTCACTACCGTGAAGCTAATGTTGATGGTGTTATCTATAAGCTTAACGATAATGCTTATGTCAAGGTTCTTACTTTATTTCATTTGATTTTAAGTTGAAAATTGTGTTATTAGGTTTATTTATTGATAAATCACTATTTTAGTCTCTCAAAGTGTAGGGTGCTGTTACTTGTCTTAGACTCAAGTCAAAACCTAAATTAGTTATTGAATTATCAAAATGTTATTCAGTTTAGTTTTTGATGTTATAATGATCATGAATTATTTTAACAGTAAATAGTATTTTTTTGATATTTTATAATAGTAAGTTCTATATTTTGGGCTCATTTTGATCATTTGAAGATTAATTTGTATTTTTAGCTGAATTAGAGATCAAAATGTTATCGACTTACACTTTTAGGGACTAAAATACCCTTGATATTGATATGATGCTTGTTAGTTTTGTTGTTTGGGATTTTTCTAATGCATTGAATTGTTGAACGCTGTTTCATTTAGGCTGAAGATGGTAAACCTGATTATATAGCAAGAATTGTTGAAATGTTTGAAACAGCTGATAAAGATCAGTATTTCACTGCTCAGTGGTTTTATAGAGCTGAAGATACGGTGAGAATGTTTGATTTTGTTCTTTATGTTTTGTATTTTTAGTGGATTGTTTTGAGTATTGTTAACGTTGGAGATTTGTAATGCTTGTGCAGGTTATTAAGGATCATGGTAATCTTGTTGATAGGAAGAGGGTGTTTATCTCCGATGTTAAAGATGAAAACCCTCTTGATTGTATTGTTTCCAAAGTTAAAATTGTGCAAAGTGCTCCAAATGTAGGTGTTTTGTTTATTTGCTGTTGGTTAGTTTGTGTTATTTATGATTGTTTTTGCCTTAATTAATAGTTTGAATACATTTATAATTTTGTAACTACAGGTGGGTAAAAAGAAGAAAATTCCTTCTTGTGATCTATATTATGATATGAAGTACACTGTGCCTTATTTAACCTTTTCAAACATTATAAATGGTAGGAGTTTCATTACTGATATATGATGATTTGTACAAAGTTTATGCATGCCACATTGCTGAGTTTTTCAAGTTGGTTGTGGTTTGTCCTCATTGTTACAGAACCAGTCAGAATAGAAAGTGATTCAGCCTCTACAATTTCAAGTGAATCTGGTTCTAATGGTTGCGTTGCTGATAGTAATGTGGCCAATGGAGGGAAGTGTCAACATAAAAGTTCCGATAAGTTAGAGTGGTCATTATTAGATTTGTATTCTGGTTGTGGAGCCATGTCCACTGGCCTTTGCTTTGGGGCTTCTATATCTGGCATGAAACTTGTCACGGTAGGTATTTAGCATTAAGAATAATCTTTTTCACAAGCAATGTTTTAATTTTAACTTATTTTTAAAGCATTTTATTTTGACTGATTTTAGAATCTTTTTGTTTTTGTCTTCGAAGAGGTGGGCTGTTGACATAAATTCACATGCGTGTGAAAGTTTAAAGTTGAACCACCCAGAAACACAGGTATGGTTTTGTTGGCATCATGTAGTTAATACTAGTCATTGTATCTTTATTCTTTTACTCTTAATTTTATTAATATTCATGTATTTTACCAAAATCTGAAATTCAGGTAAGGAATGAGCCTGCAGAAGACTTTTTAAGTCTACTAAAAGCTTGGGTTAAGCTATGTGAAGAGTTTTCATTGATAGGATCTGAAAGGTCAGATTCTAATCTAGATGTGGATGAAGAAGCTGATGATGAAGCTAGTGATGTGAAAAATGAAGCTATAGATAATTCATCTGATTCTGAGGAATTTGAGGTTGAAAAGCTACTTTCTGTTTGTTACGGTGATCCCAATGGAGTAAAAAAATCAGGACTACATTTTAAAGTATGTTGGCTTTGAACTTGCACAATAATTTGATTGATTTACATTAGGACTGACTATTATTAAATGTTTTTATAGCCTATTTTGTGTTGCACTATAATCTGGCTACTATATCTTTGATCCTAGCTTACTACTACTTAAAATATGCATAGCTACTTCTAGTGCTATATTCATCTAAGAACATGGTTTCTTTTTAATTTTATTGTGTAATGAAACTTTTTTAGTTAGTATTGATTATTTTGATGTCATCATTCAGGTGCGTTGGAGGGGCTATGATTCCAGTGAGGATACATGGGAGCCAATAGATGGCTTGAGGTAAACTCCAGTTATCATACTATTGCGTATTGTTTTCCTTAACTTTGCTTTACTACATTTACCAAATGCTTACAGCTAAATATCTATGCAAGATTTTAATTGTAATTTTACATGTAACAGTGACTGTAAGGAAGCTTTGAAAGATTTTGTTACAAAAGGATATAAGAAAAAGTTATTGCCTCTTCCAGTGAGTATCTCCATTCCTCATTGTAGGCTTGCACACAACCTTGTTTCACTTCTACTGCGTATCAACTGATTTGTATTACTTTACACTTGTTCAGGGTGATGCTGATTTTATTTGTGGAGGACCACCTTGTCAAGGTGTAAGTGGTTTCAACCGATTCAGGAATAAAAATGCTCCATTGGAGGATGTAAAGAATAAGCAGTTGATTGTTTATATGGACATCATTGATTTCTTGAAGCCCAAATATGTGCTCATGGAAAATGTTGTTGACATTTTGAAATTTGCTGGTGGGTTTTTGGGTCGATATGCCATAGGCCGTCTAGTGGCCATGAATTACCAAGCTAGAATGGGTATGATGGCTGCAGGATCTTATGGCCTTCCCCAATTTCGGATGCGTGTTTTTCTTTGGGGAGCTCTTCCTACTCAAGTAAGGTTATTGTTTTTTTCTAGTAGCAGTTATTTGATTCAATGTTTAATTTGAACTTGAAATTGGAAGGTTGATGATTTATATACTTTTATCTGTTTGTAGAAATTGCCTGCATATCCATTGCCAACTCATGAGGTGGTATCAAGAGGAGTCATACCCACTGAATTTGAAGTAAGGACTAATAGAATTAAAAATGTTTGATCCATTTCCTTAGATAAAGAATGTCTTTAGTTTTTGTGAAGTTTTAATCATTGGAGTTTGGCTATTGTCATAATGTAGGAAATTGCAGTTGCATATGCCACTAATGAAAAGTGTCAGTTGGCTGATGCCATTTTTCTTAAGGATGCAATAGCAGATCTCCCTCCGGTATGTTTATTTTTCTTACATATACATTGTTTAATTAGTTTGATTGATTTATATAAAGTTTCGATGATATTTCTTGCCTTTGTTTATTTTATCTTATATCAAACAGATTGCAAATGATGAGAGCCAGGATGAAATGAGCTACGGAACCACTCCTCGTACTGATTTTCAAAAATACATCAGATTAAAGAGAAGTGGTGTGTTTTTGTACTTATTTGAGTTTTTAAGTATCTAGTGTCTTGGTTATCTGTTGTTAGAATACCCTGTTGACATTGCAGTGGAATGTACATGGCTGTATTGAAATTAAAGGTTTAACATATTGATTTCGTTAAATAAAATTGAACCAATCTTTATTATCAGTCGAAATCTACTTACTTTAGAGATTTAAACTGCATTTTCTCTTGCTTTTGTTATAACTTAAATTGTGTATGTTTTGATCTCATTGCATGTTAAGAAAATTTGTCATACTGCCTTCTATGCATTAACTGCACCAACTACCCTACAGAATTGATAGTGTCTGATCTTTGCTTTCTGTTTTGTAGAGATGGTGAATTATATGGCTACCAGTAAAAGTGCACCACGTAGAGTTCTGTATGACCATCGTCCCTTGCAATTAAATAAAGATGATTATGAAAGAGTTTGCCAAATTCCCAAGAAGAAGGTTTCATATCTTGAATGAACGTTATGTGCCTGTTAGATTATTTTATTTCCCTGTAAATATTAATTTTTATTGCTTGTCTTTTTAGGGTGCAAATTTCAGAGACCTGCCTGGAGTTCTTGTGAAAGACAACAAAGTTGAATGGGACCCTTCAGTTGAAAGAGTGTTACTACAGTCTGGGAAGCCTTTGGTATTTATCTTGTCTTGTCTTGTCTTTGGCACATTTTTATTTGAAGCTACTTATTTGTTGACCATAAAAACATTTATTTTTTTGCATAGGTTCCTGATTATGCAATGTCATTTGTTCGTGGAACCTCCTCAAAGTATGTATTAGCATGTTATCCAATTTCTGCTTCATGTTTTTTTTGTTATTTCATCTATATGAAATTCTAATGTACCTGCTGAAAAAACACAGGCCTTTTGGTCGTTTGTGGTGGGATGAAATTGTGTCAACTGTTGTGACAAGAGCAGAGCCTCACAATCAGGTTAATACTCTAAGTTGTGTGCATTATTTTGTAAAACTAGTGCCACTTATACAATTCTCCCAGTACAAAATCTCTTCAACACAATTGTTTCATTTATGATTCAAGTGATGTTAAGTTGTTAACTATACAAGGACTTTATGCAAGCATTATTTTTCTTCAATTAAACTGATTTGCTATTGTCCCTTGTTTTGACTGGTTGTGTAAGTGGTAGTTTTTCGTGGTTGTTTCCCTTTTCAAGAATCACTATGCATTTTCTCAATCCCAAGTTATTTTATTTTTAGGCCCTTCTCCACCCAGCACAAGATCGAGTTCTTAGCATACGTGAAAATGCAAGGCTTCAAGGATTTCCTGATTGCTATAAACTTTGTGGGCCTATCAAAGAGAGGTATGTTTGGAAGGATTCAAAATCAGTACTTATTAAATGTTAACGACTTCAGGTAGTTTTAGTCTGAGTTACGTGCATGTTTACTTTCTCTTTATAAAAAATTAAAAGCAAAAATCCATAATCAACTGTCACTAAATTCACCTAGACAGTACGTAAATATTGAAAATGAAAGTGAATGTTTTTAGAAAGTAAATGGGTCATAAGTTATTAAAACATTTTCTATCTTTTTCGTATCCATAATATAATACTTGGCACTGAATAGTTCTTCTATCTTGAATGCAGGTACATGCAAGTTGGAAATGCTGTTGCTGTTCCTGTGGCTCTTGCCCTCGGATACACATTCGGTTTGGCTTGTCAAGGCCTGTCAGATGATAAGCCTTTGACAACTGTTCCATTTAAGTACCCTAAATGTCTTGCCAGTTCATCTTCAGTTGATACTCTGAAGGATGAGAAGGATGATTCAAGTTGAGGTTATCCTCTTACGCTACGATCCATGTCTCTTCCAATGTTATGTTTATTTCTTCCATTCCATTGTTATTTGGAATTCCCATTTTAAGCTAAGTGTACACTTCCGGCTGAAGAATTGTACGAGTGAATGTTTGTACAATTAGTAACATTATTCATAATGATTAAAGATTTCACTTCGGTGATGGTTTTGTAAGTTGTATCAGAAAGCACACTGTGAAATATGCATGGTTTAACAAATGGAATTAAGTTGATGCCACTTTCATTTAATCAAAGTTATTTATTTTTACTTTAACCTTTAATCATATCAAGCTCTTATTTTATACCTTCCGTCTCACTTCCTTAAAAATTACTGAGATGATTAGTTTAATTAAATTGATTATTGAAGTTCATTGTTAGTATTATCATTTGACCTAATTCTATTTAACTAAATAAAATCACATGCAAGTCACGAGGGTACACCAAAGGGTCGACGTTGATTAGTGTGGGGTTGTTACATCATGTGTTTGTCCAGCAATGTAGATTTGATCTCATATATCAAGTTTGCTAATTAAAATGGGGTTTATTCAGCACTTCGTGCGATGTAATAGCAAACTTGGTATATGAGATTACTATTACGTCACACGAAGTGCTGAATAAACCCCGTTTTAATTAGCAAACTTGGTATATGAGATTGAATCTACATTGCTGGACAAACACATGATGTAACAGCCCCACATTGATCAACATCAACCCTTTGGTGTACCCTCGTGACTTGCATGTGATTTTATTTAGTTAAATAGGATTATGTCAAATGATAATACTAACAATGAACTTCAATAATCAATTTAATTAAACTGATCAATCATAATCTTCTGAGTAATTTTTAAGGAAGTGAGACCTAAGGTGTAAAATAAGAACTTGATATGATTAAAGGTTAAAACTATCACTTCCACATGGAGTGGTATGCTTTTAGATCAGTAGAGGGCCAGTCACCTGCATTGAGTCCAAGATCCACTCATTCTTCAAGTCTTATTCAGTTTGATTATTTAACGACTACCCTTACTTTAGAGAAAGATTCTGGTAAGAGAAATTATCAATCTTGGATACAAGGATAATCTAGTGACTAAGGTGGAGAGTTACATAGTTGAGTGAAAATAAGATCATAAATTCGATCATTATCTTAATAAAATATTAATAATACAACTTATTAATATTGATCGTCGCAAAAAAAAACTTAGAGTATAAATTATTGTCGAAATAATATAATCTTTAAGTAAAATTTTATCAATATTACATTATTAGTAAAAAATTTCGCTATCAACACATCTCTACTATTCATGACTTTAGAAATAATTATAATAAAAATTAAATATTTTTAATAATAATTAAATTATATCTTTATTATTATTGTATCAATTAAAATAGAGGTTTGATGTCATTAGAGAATTCGGTTTGATGTCATTAGAGAATCCAGTAAATTTCGTTAAAGTGTTTACTCATAGACTCATTGTTTTAATTTAAGTATAACTTGAACTAAAAATGGTTAACGAATTAAAGCCTTTATGTCTTGATTGCTTGATGTCATGTTAGTTGACAGTGAGTCCACTATGTATTATTTATGCTTGTCTTTGCTGATTAATAATATTTATCTATTTTGTTGATCACGCTTAATAAGAATATAAAATATAAATTAAACACAACACATCGTTTTTGTCTTTTTCATGATCATATACATATGACCTTCATCCGAGGATACACATGCTTTACATAAAATCACATGGAACCATTTCCAATAGCCAATGCTTTCAGAAAATAAAATAAAAAATAAACAAAACCTAGGCTTATGTTTTCTTTCGGAGTATTCTAGAGCTAAGAGAACTAAGGTATTCACTATCTGATTTTGTATTTATATTAGTATCTTGTGCCCAAAAAATATGTTCTGACACTTCTCTTTACATCGGAAAAACAAGTATTTAGGTTGTCTACATTCATACCATCTCTACCGTCCCTTTAAGATTGAACACTTTAAATACTAAGATTGAATTTTTTGTTAAAAAAATTAAAATTTACTTTAAAATTGACGATTGTATACTATCACACTTTACCTAATCTAAATTTATCCAAGTATTTAGGTATTTATTTATCTTGGTTTAGTATATTACTTCAATATACACAAAGTAGTCAGTTCTTATTTATATTAATTAGTGTTTTAAACTTTTATTCGATTGAAAAATTTAAATATAAAAGAAAAAATAAATTAAGAAATTTGTATTATGCAACTATTTATAAAAAAGTGATTTCCTGAAATGAATTGAAGTACGGTAATATATGCGAATATTTTATTGCACATTTTGTGTAAGTTTAAGTATCACAACTCACAAGTTCTTGTGTCATAAAATATAATGCTTGGATACATTGATCTTGAAACGTAATGTTGTTGTTTACTCTGCTAATACAGGCAGAAGAACGCAACAAAAGAGAAAACTTGTTAATTAGTAATTTATCTAAAATAAAATATCAATAAAAACAGGCAATTAAAATGATAATATATTTGTTTTTCTTAAATAATCCAAATTTATTTTTTTAAAATTACTAAACTATTTCCTTTCTAAAAGTATATATTAAAATACTATTTTTTTTAGTTATAAGTCACATTAATTTGAGTTTGATTGACGATTTTCTTAAAGAAATTTTAAAAAAAAAATTCAATTTTTTAATTTTTGTTATATATATATAATTTTTTAAATCAACAATATATATATATATATATAT
>JBBPBT010000152.1:6300622-6319779 GCA_037974875.1 Cicer bijugum | reverse complement strand
TTTTACTTATAATCAACTTATTTATTTTCATTGTGTTATATTAACAAATCTATGGCTTCTCTATTTTAAGTTTCTCTCCAAATCATAAAGGCAACTTAATCGCTTAATTTTCTATTTACACGTTATTGTCAATATCATTAGTAACAGCTAACTATAATTCATAGGAAATTAATGAGATGTTTTTGTTTTTTTTTACAAAAGTGACACATAATTTGAGTTGGAAGAAATAATATAAAGGATGAGTTAAAAGATATCAAAATATAGATTATAAAATTTTTGTTGTATTTCATTGTATTGTATGATATTATTGAATTGTATATATATGTACAAATTGGTAAACTACTGAATCAATGATTCCTAAAATGTGAATACATAGTTGAATTTGGAGAAAAATAGGCTCAACATACATACCAACAACTAACCATATGATATAAGATCGTAAGAGATATTGACACCAATACATTTAGGATCTCAAGAGACTTTGACATTAAATTTTCATTAAAAATCTTAAGACAATAGGTATATAGGTCACATATCTTATATATCACACATTTATCATATTCATAGCCAATGTAAGACTTAATCATTCACACTTGAACCCAACATTGTGTAAATCTTCCACATTCTATACTTGTACCGACTACACAGTCAAAAAGACTTTTGATACAAAGATTCAACATCAGGATCCACTTCTGCTCCTCCACTAAGCCAAACCATAATTCTGATACCATTTGTTAGAGTGTCTGGGGAGCGCGATAGCCACAACGGGCCAAATATTCTAAGATTCACAAGAGACTTTGACACTACATCTCAACTCAAATATAGCTTGTTGCTGCTCTCACTCTCCCTCGGACTCCCCAACAATCTAAATACATTCTCCAAACCATTCTCTAGGCTTTCAATGTCATTTTCCAAAGCGTCCAATCTTTCATGTGCAGCCTTAATCTTCACAAATTAGTACTATCACTTAAAAGGGTGTTTAAAGATGCTTCAACACATTGCAACTCATTGAACTTCTCCAAAGTCTCTTAACATCAAATTACCTTCTTATGCATCAATTTTGCCACCCTTAACCATTTGGTTGACTTTGACTTTTACTTTGGTGCTTCATTCAATAATGATGATACTCCATATTATCCATCCACCTTCTTCATTGATGTGGTCAACTTAATTTCTAGCATTCTTCTAAATCTTCTTTGAGAAGAAAATGTATTCAGCTACATTTTTTTTCAATGCTTGCATCCCCTTTTCTCCTTCTAAGAATAGAGTAGAATGAAATCCTCATTTTGAATTTTTATGCATATGTATTAATTGTTACCGAGTCCTTGACACTCTATATATAATAACAAGCAGTTCATGCTTCATTCAAAAAATAATACAGCACATGCAACTAACCTCTCTCTTAATCAATGTGAACATGTAGCTACATGGTTTTTTCTTATAATTTGTTAAACTTGTCACATTTATGCCAAACATTGTGCAATATAATATACACCATGATGATAGTATAATGAAATTGAGGTGTATAACTGGCATGTCTTCCAAGTGTTGCAAAACAGAAAACCACATTAGTCACCAACTAGCTTGCCTCCTCTGCTGATACACCTCATTTCTAATATATATAAAAAAAACAAAATGTGTTGTTTTTGGTTCAGATGTATCTATTGCCTGGCATGTTATATTGTTGAGGAGCTAGAGCTGCTACATGGTTTAAAGAATGGATTAATTATTCTAAGATTAATTATTTTCTACTCATTTTGCTTTGAAGATGTTTCTTCAATTATTTACATTTTTCTATATCATATATAAGATCTGAATCTTAACCTTTTTAAAACAACTTATTGTAGCATGCAGCTCCTTCATATTGAGACAGTTCTGTGCACATAATTTCTTTATTGCAATGATGAGTGAAATGTGGCAGTATAGGACACAAACTAATTTGATGAGTAATGCAGTTTTGTGATTGCCAACATTAGGAAGACATGCCACTTATGTTCATCTTGCAGAATATCACATGCAATTATAATATCATTCACATATTAAAAGGGAAGTTCATGCATGCACCACATGCTCTACACCATTATTAATTAAGAAGTAGTGCTACCTATTTTTATTTCCTTATTATATAAAATCAATTATTATCAATCAATATCATCAATAGCTAACTCTTATATAAAGGTAGACTCAAGCAGTTAGTAACATCACACAAACATTCAACTAGCTTTACAATTATCTTAGGAAAAAATAAAGAACAAATTAAAGAGCAAAAAGATGGCAGCAAAGTATCATGCTCGTTCAAATAGTTTTCCTTCTGAATCTCATTCAAACGCAACTAGAATACAACAACATCTCAACAAAATCAATACTTGGGAAGGCACATCTACGTCTGATTCAATCATCACTTCCCTTTCATTTCTTGAAGATTTGTATATTTCATTGGAAGATCTTCTCAATATGTCATCAACACAAAAGGCCATTTCTAACCATCAAGGGGAGAGATTTGTGGAAGAATTGTTGGATGGTTCAGTTAGAATTTTGGATATATGTGGCATCACAAGAGACACCGTGTTACAAATCAAAGAAAATGTTGAAGCACTTCACTCTTCTATTAGAAGGAGAAAGGGAGATTCAAGCATTGAAACAAGTGTATATGAATATAACTTGTTCACCAAGAAAATGAAAAAGAATGTCACAAAGTTGATAACATCTTTGAAACAAATGGAAAGTAAATTCAGAGCATCACAAGTTTTGAACGAAGATAAAGAATTTGTTGATGTGATAAGAGTTGTTAGAGAAGTTATTGTAATGAACATATCTATCTTTCAATCTCTTTTGACTTTTCTGACTGCATCAAAGTCAAAGTCAAACAAATGGTTGAAAGTGACAAAATTGATGAATAATAAGAAGGTAACATCATCTTCATGTGAAGAGAATTTGAATGAATTGAAGTGTGTGGAAGAATGTTTGAGGACCTTTTTAAGGGAAGGTTCAAATAATATTGAAAAGATGAAAGATGCAAATGCAAAATTGGAGAGTTTGGAGAATGTAATTGAAATGATAGAAAATGGTTTGGAGAATGTGTTTAGGCGTTTGGTTAAAACTAGAGTATGTCTTTTGAATATCATGACTCAATAGTGTAATTAGTCTTAGTTTTATCTTCAAAACATCCAAATTTTAGGGATCAGTTGAGGATTGGAAATTTTTGCCTCATCAATTTGTATATATACATACAATTCAATATTCCTTCAATCAAATACAATGAAAAGTTTATGTGCTATATCTTGGTATTTTTTTTTTTTTAAATTTTAAACAACTTATTTTTAAAAAGTCCAATGGAAACAATTATAAATACTAAATTAATATGAAAAGGTGAAATATTTTAAATTCAAACTTGTGTTTATGTATAGTAAATATCTCTGCAACTATTATTTAAAGTGTATTTACGAGACAATACTTTTTATATCATATTTCTTTTTCTTCTAATTAAATTTGGCATGTTACTTTATATATCATATTTCTTTTTCCTCTAATTAAATGTAAATTTCACTTTTATTTTTTATTCATGTGACATGATGTCACTTTAGGATCATTCAAAGCTGCATATCCTCTTTTTGTGTGTGTTTCAGCTTCTCTACCCTCTACTCATTTCATGTGGTTTGACTCTATCTTTCCTTAATTTATCTTCCATAAGTAATTTCAATAAAAAAAAAAGATTAGTTTGTGTACAAGATTATTATATTCTTTTTAACACATAAAATGCAACCGAATTTTGAAATGAAATTATACATTTCTTCAAATTGTCTAGATTTTATTTTTTTTTCATCTTTTTTCCTTCTTAATTATCTAATAAAAAATTGTTTCATTCAGTGCCAAATATAATTAAATAAACATGAAGTAATACCGTCGTGAACATAAAGTATGTTTAAAATGTTTCTGACGTGCAATTCAGGTCGAAGAGACCTTTTGGGCCTTCCAACTTTGTAGAGAACAAATATTTATTCAAGACTTGGGGTGCTAACAGTAGATAATGCGTTGCGAAATAAAATAAATTGACTCATGAACGTTGGGCCCTTATCCCTTAGCCCAAATAGGGTTGAGTTGGGCTAGTACATTTGTTGTTTTTTGCAAGAGTTTAAAGAAAAAAGAAATTATTTTTGCATACGCAAAAATTTGAAGGAGACAATTTTACAAAGACATATATAAACTAGACAAGTGTTTGTAAAAAGCAATGTAAGGCATGTGTCAAAAAATAAAATTGTTGCAAGGCACTTGACAAAATTAACATAGATATATTTTGATTTTGGGGAAAGTTGTTTCTTATAGATTTTGATCGTTGTTTTCCCCTGTTTTCTATTCATTCTGTTTTTAGTTATATATATATATTTCATATGCAAAGCAGCCACCACTAGCAGTAGCACATGGTACTTAGTTTAGACTTGAAATTTACATTTTCCATGAGGTGCATTTTGTTGACCAACAATTCTTGCTTCGTTACATATGTATAATATAAGGATGCATTTCTCTGACCATAGAAAATACTAACAACTTGCAGTGTAATGTTAATGACCATATTAATCATAACTATTAAACCATGACCTTGCAAAATATCAATTTTAAATTTGTTTATTAAAAATGACTATAAATAAAAGATAAGGTGTCGTTCTTAATTCATTAATATATATGTTTGATCTATCTCGGATATCATTTTTACTTATTTCATGTATATTAAAAAATAACTCTAAATAAAATAAAGAAATGAACTATTTTATCAATTTATCCTTTTTTAATTATTGATGTGTTTTTTACTATCATAACTATAAAGTAGAATTAATGTTTTGTAAGTAAGGAAATGTATGATTGAAAAATAATAATTAAAGTTATTTTAAAAATAAAAAATAATATTTATTTTGAAACAAAATTATTGTTAAAGTATCCTCTGAGACATATGGAGTATTAGAATTCCTTCCCACAATTAAAATAAATTAGTTACCATTTCATGATTTTAGATTAAATTCTATTAAAATTATTATAGTCACGTCCGATTAAAATTAAATAGTTTAATTTTTAAAATTATTTTTTATTTTTATTTAAAATAAAATTTTACAATTAAAATCTAAATTATATAATCTTGATTAAACCAATTCCTCATTTGATATTTGGTCAAACTCAAACTTCATCATAACATATCTCAATATTAATAGATAACATTAACATTTAACCGCCAACTATGATTAATTAATTAACAATTCTAAAAATTCTTCACCAACCAATGTTGTACTATTTTCACATAAAGTCTCCTACACACCAAGTTTGCAATATGCATACTTACCAGATATTGACATAAATAGTTTAATTTTATTTTACGTACATATTATGATGGCTTATACACACATGGGAATTTTATATTCAACAAAAAATGTCAAAAAAGTAATGTTGAAATTCCATTATGATTTCCTCTCCTTTTAAAATCATGTATTATTTCACACCTATCTATATATACACATCAAATATTTAACAGAAATTGCAACATAACACAAAACAAAACAATAAGGTAAAATGGCTGAAGCAAAGGAAATTTGGTCAGCACCAATAACACCAAGAACAGGAAATTCTGTAATGGGAACACCAATTGTGTCATCACCACCAATTTCATGTCCACCTTCTCAGCTTCATTCACCATCACTCACAAGATCACCACTTCTTCAATCAGAAAATGGTGATGCACCAAATCCAAAGAATAAGACTCCAAAAACACCTAGAACACCAAGAATGTCTTTGACACCAAGGTTTATTACTCCTTTGGGAAGTCCTATGAGAAAAGCTTTGAGATTAACAAAACTTGATCCTCAAGATGCATGGTTACCAATCACTGAATCAAGGAATGGTAATAAATATTATGCTGCTTTTCATACTCTTTGTTCTGGAATTGGAATTCAAGCTCTTGTTCTTCCTGTTGCATTCACTATTCTTGGTTGGTAAGTTTTCTATTTTTCTTTCCTTTTCAATTTTAGTATTATTCATAAAAATTTTAATTGCAGTTTTGGTCCCCCTATCTTAACTGAATCGTGAAAGTAGTCTCTCCATTTTATTTCTCTTCAGTTTTGGCCTTCAAAACAGAATTTTAGTCCCAAACTTGATAAATTTTCATTTTTTTTTCCGATTATTTAAGTCACACCATGTCTCAGGGTACAACAATTGTACATGAAATTTATGATTATAAATTGTGTGGCGCGACTTTAAAAAATGAAAATTTATCAAAGTTTTGGATCAAAATTCTATACCAAAACTGCATGCCTTGGTAAAAGATTGAATATTTAGAGTTCATATTTTTGTGATTGATAACAGGACATGGGGAATAATAAGTTTAACAATAGGGTTTATATGGCAACTTTACACTTTATGGTTACTTGTTCATCTTCATGAATCAGTGGAGAATGGTATTCGCTACAGTAGATACCTCCAACTCTGCTTTGCCACATTTGGTATATAATTTTTCTCCTCTTTGTTTTTTTTTTTTTATGCAAAAAATGATTTCAAATTTTAAGAAGTGTTGAAATGATGTGTTTTGCAGGTGAGAAATTGGGGAGATTGGTAGCTTTATTTCCAATATTGTACCTATCAGCTGGAACATGTACAACATTGATTATCATTGGAGGATCAACAGCTAGGACATTCTATCAGGTTGTATGTGGTGATTCATGCACTGCAAAACCTATGACCACAGTGGAATGGTACTTGGTATTTACATGTGGAGCTGTGATTCTGTCTCAGTTACCAAACTTGAATTCTATTGCTGGAATTTCCCTTATTGGAGCTGTAACTGCTGTAGGGTATTGTACCTCTATTTGGGTTGCCTCTGTTGCACAAGGTGCCTTGCCTGGTGTGAACTATAATCCTGTGAAGGGTGAAAATAGTGCTGAAAATGTTTTTAGTGTTCTTAATGCACTTGGTATCATTGCCTTTGCCTTTAGGGGTCACAATCTCATCCTTGAAATTCAGGTATGTAACATAATTTTTTATTCCTCTTACCTAATTAAATTTTCTTAAATTAGTGATAAATTGAATTATAAAAATAAACATAACAATTTTTTGTTGATTATCTATTTGGGTAGTTTACATTAGTGGTCATTGTTTCATTACTTGAAAAAAATGCCAATTTGAAGTTTTTTTATGTTTCCTGTTTTTGACTTTGTAGTAATTAGATAGGTACATTACATATTGTTAATTTACTAGTTCACAATTGACATGAAGTTCTTTTGCTTAAAAAGTTGTTGAAAAACTTTATTAGAGATATTGGGTCAAGCACACAATATTGAAGTTAGTGTATGAATTAGTCAATTATGATGTATGGAATAGGAAACAAATTAGGATTGGTGTTGACTGTTAAAAGAGTAGTCAATTTCACTCAATAAATAAGGTTAGTTGAATTGTGACTTTATGTTACTACTTCTAGGATAAATCTTTTGTAACTAAAAAAAATTACTACTAACATCCAAATCTACACTTTTCTATAAATTGATCTAAATTTTAGATATTTGATTGGGTGTAATTTAATGGTTGTCTATGACTTAAGATTTCAAAAAAATTAAATCAAAACAAACACTATTCCTTTTTAAATGATTAACTTATCCTTCAAGTATCTCATCAGTGTGACTTTGTGATTTCTTGCAGGCTACTATGCCTTCAAGTGAGAAGCATCCATCACATGTGCCCATGTGGAAAGGAGTGAAGGTTTCTTACACAATCATTGCTGCTTGTATATTTCCCTTAGCTATTGGTGGCTATTGGGCTTATGGCCAACTGGTATGTATTTAATTCCTTAGAACTAACTAAAGAGATTAAAATTGAATAACTAATTAATTATTATGACTTGTAACTTATATGGTATAGTACCACATATTTTAATTTTAATTTAGTTTTAATGAAGTGACTTTTAAGATAATTTATATAGATAAAGTCAAATATTTTTAATAATCTGAAAGACTGTCGTTTAAAATTTCTAGATCCCTGCAAATGGAGGAATGTTGACGGCCCTATACCAATTCCATTCTCGCGACGTATCAAGATTTGTACTCGGATTAACAAGCTTTTTCGTAGTAGTGAATGGTTTGTGTTCATTCCAAATATACGGCATGCCAGCTTTCGATGATATGGAATCACAATACACAAAAAGAATGAAGAAGCCATGTCCATGGTGGCTCCGATCGATTTTCCGGGTTCTCTTTGGGTTTATATGTTTCTTCATAGGAGTGGCAATTCCATTTTTGTCAAGCTTAGCTGGTTTAATTGGAGGAGTAGCATTGCCAGTGACATTGGCATATCCATGTTTTATGTGGCTCAAAATAAAGAAACCAAAGAAGTATAGTGTAATGTGGTATCTCAATTGGTTCTTAGGAACATTTGGGATTGGTCTAAGTGCCATCTTAATTGCAGGTAGTATTTATGTTATTATTGATACTGGTGTTAATGTGAGTTTTTTCGACCCTCAGTAGTTTCAATCAAAGAGGAAATGAATTACTAGGGAAATTATATATGTATGAAATTAGGAATTCAAATTTGTGTACCACTAAGCAAACTCAATAAAAAGTTGTCAGTGTATATGTAGCATAAATTATGACATAATTTGTTTTAAGAAATAGAAAAATATTGAGAATGTGCATGTCAAGTTTGCAGAACAGATATGCATGTAGGCAAATTTCAATGGTAGAAAATTGCAGCAGATATATTTTATTTTTATTTGTTTATGATTTTTTTATACTATAAGGGGTTGATTTTTATTTATTTATTTATCATAATGTGTATGCTGTTATATTTTACATTAAATAGTTATCAACAATCCTATACCGCCTACAACAATCAATTATAATTATAGTCTATTACCTATTTCATTATAAGTATCTAATTACTTGAATCTTCTTATAAACAAAAAAAAACACTTAAATCCTATCTATTATCACACTTTTAATTTTTTTTAAATGAGAAACGTGAAATTATTATGAATTAAAGGAACATTAATGATTTTATAATTATTTTTAAGAGATTTTTCTATTTTATTAATTTGAGTGTTGTGAACTTGTTCTTAAATTTATCATTTTCAATTTTAGCGAATTTGTATGTGTAATATTCTCAATCAATATATTATTTTAATTTAAATAAATGAATAAAAAATAGTTTTACAATACCATTCAATAAAATAATCTATTATGCCATATCATTCCACTACATCCCATTTTTATGATTAAACTTAACAAAATAAATAATTTTTATTGGATGTCATATTAGTGTAAAACTCTTTTATTTATTTTTTGAATAAAGTATAAAACTACTTTACACTATAATATATATTTATTAAATTCAAAAACTAAAAAATAAATTCAAAACCCAAATCCAATCTACATCAAAGGAGGACATCATCTCACACTTTTCACAGTGAGTAAACAGAAAGATAAATACTTTCTTTTTAATAAAATAATTTGATAAAATCTAAAAGTAAAACCAAAAAACAAGAAAACTTAGTAGCTCCATCGTCATTTTTTCTAAAACAAAAAATAGCCTCTATAAATAGGTTTCTTGTTTTTCGTTTATGATTTTACTCTCACTTCCATCGTCTTTCTTAAACTCCAAAGCCATTCACTTTGCCATCTTCCAAGACCACCGACCTTCCACCTTCCGGCACCGTTTTCCGGCAACTCGGTTGACACCGTCCTTCCTCATTTCTTAATCGTTTAGTTCAATGGTTCGTTTCTATTCATCCTTACCAACTTTCTTAATCGTTTAGTTCAATGGTTCGTTTCTGTTCAATAGTTCGATCGTTCGTTTCTGTTCAATAGTTCAATGGTTCTTTCTTAATCGTTCGTTTCTATTCATCTTTACAAACTTTTTTCTCTTATTTATTCTTCTTTTATGTTGTTTCAATGATTTTTTTGTTTCTTATTTTGAACATTTTATTTTTCTTTTGATTGTTTTTTGGTGTCTTGTTTCGTTGAATTATTGGTCTTCTATTATTGGTCTGCTATTTTGTGAAGGAGGAGAAGGGATTTTTTTCAAAAACTGTAACTTGAATTTTTCTTTTATTGGAGATTGATTTTCATCTGGTTTTTGCAAATGATTTTTTTTTAAAGAATCTTGATTATAATGAATACATTATTAATGTTTTTGCAAAAAAAAATATAATGATGTCGAGGAGTTACCGGCCCTGGATGGAGAGTGCTGCTGTAGGATTATCCTGTATCAGTAATTAGGGTACTCTACATGGAGTTACCATTATCATTTCTTATAGTAGAGAGATTCTCTCCAACCATCTTATTGTAACCTCTGATGCAATTTAATGTCTTCATTCTCCTATTTGTCATGGTTCCTATTATATTTGTATGCTAAATGTTGTTTACAGTTTCAAATACAAAGTTGTGGGGACTTCGAGCCATTGATTTTGCATCCTTTTCTTATTTCTCACTCAAATGGAAACTAAATCCTCCACAAACTTTGCTGCTGTTTGTTAACTGTACAACTATTTTGCATAATTTTTTTCATTATGTTAATAAAATAATAATGTATGGTTTTATAGTATCCGGGAGATGTGGTTCTTGACCTGTCTACCATGACAAACCAGACCATTAAGCTTGGAGGCGGTTTACGTCAGGTACCTCTCCGCTTTCACAAAATTAAATCACTCATTCATTACTATGCTTAGGCCCTGTTTGGATAAACAACTTAATTGAATGTCTATAATCTAAACAATGATCATATAAGTGTTTATGCATAAGTTATTTCTATAACAAAAAATAAAACATAGTTAAAGTGTTTTCATAAACTATCATGGAGAGTTTATAGGAATAAGGTGAAAAAAGCTTATGTATATGCCATAAACTGTTTACATAAGTTTTGTCAAACAGTCTCACAAATGTTTATGCATTAGATAAGTTCAAAAAAGCGAATCCAAATAGATCCTAAGTCAAGTGTCTCACTCTTTTTTCAGTTCAACATTAGTGCAATATATTATATTGGAATCACATAGACACTCATTTTTATCAATGCTTTATTTTTATTTGATACTATGTTTTGTTTGACACTAAGGACCCCGACAGTCATGCTAGATAACAATCAGTTGATAATTTCCTTCTGAGATGTGCTGTTTGAAATTTGAAAACTTATGATTGCACTAGTCAAGTGTCTCACTCTTTTTTCTGTTCAACATTAGTGCATTATATATTAGAAGCACACACGGCACTCATTTTTAGCAATGCCTTTTCTTTATTTGATGCCATGTTTAGTTTGACAACGGACCCCGACAGTCATGCTAGATAATAATCAATTGATAATTTCCCTATGAGATATGCTGTTTGAAATTTGAAAACTTATTATTGCACTAGACTTTTTTTTGAACTTCTTCTTTACTATTAATAGATTTTTAGGCTTGGGATGTGAAAACTTGTTTGTTTTTCATTAATTCACTTTCCACCTTTATAACGGCAAACTGTGTGCAGCTAGCTATGGTAACTAATATTCTTTGTGGGGATAGTCTAGCTTAAATAATTAAGTAAACATATTTCACTTAGAAGTTATAAAGTGGTTTTTCTTCTTTTACTTAGGCATAAAGTGAGTGGAAACTCATCATTTCATTAACTATAAAATTTCAACTTACTGATATTACGATGTTTAGGTCTTTTTAATTTCATTATGTGGAAATTTGCTTTATATAATATATATATATATATATATATATATATATATATATATATACTTTATGGAACTTCATATTTCAATTTTTCTGAACCTAATGTGTCTTACTCTAAATCTCTTATTTCTTTATTCATCTCGATACTTGGTATCTTCTAAGCAAGAAGGAAATAGTAAAGGATTTTTCTTGCATTTTTCTCATTTTTTCCAGTATATTAGTAACAGATTCTCATTTGTATAAATTGTTTTTAGGACGATGATGTGATTTCTGTAATGAAGGCTGGCAGGCTTAGGTTCTCCAAGCCTAATAAATAATGGGTTGAAAATTCTCAAAAGAGGGTGAGTGTAGTAGTGTAAAGGCTTTCTTTGACTGACGTGAAAATGTTGATTTTTCAATGTTACTGGTTCAATTCCATTATGGTTTTATAACATGTTTATCTGTTATTTGAATTTACTGCCAATATCTATAATATATGCCTTACAATCAAGCATGTGTTTCTATTATATGTATTCCTGGGATATTTTAATAGAATGGACTAATATGTTTCCGTCCTACAACAAGAGGGATAAAGTGGAAGTTGGTGGAAATAATATCCCAAAATCGATGTTTCCATTTTTCATTGTAATGTCATCTGTTAGTGTCAAAATTTGGTTGTCTTTTATATTTGGAGACAATACCTGTCATGTAATTTGTGTTGGTAACCATGAAATTAGGTTAGTGATGTGTGCGCTGTTTTGCTTTTAAATTTTTATTCCTTAGCACACTCTGTATGTATTAGTATATGAGAGTAAATTTCTTGCTTTTTAAGATGAGTTGTAATTTCCATTCTGGAAGAGGCGTGCAATTATTTTTCTCTAGGCTAAGAGAAATGCTATCTTCTTTCTTTCCTTATTCTGACTATGTTGTTTTTCACAGTATTGCCTCATGCAGAGGATTCGGTTCTTGGAATAGTTGTTGACTCCAGATCAGATGTAAGAAACTTTATATTTTTGTTTAGTTTTTTTGTTCATTGAAGTTCTTTAGGTCTGCAGTACTTTCTTGCTGAATGCAATTTTTATAGGTTCTATAACTTGTTAGTTTCTATTAACTATATAAAATTTATGGTAATGGTATCAATTGGGCAAGTAGTTTTAGGATTTCAATTTAGAAATTAGGGGTTCCATTTTGGATGTTTTTATTTAGGGTTTTATCCTAGGTTGGATTGTCTTATTCCAGGATAAAATAAGGTTATTTTATTTTGGTGTTCGATGATTAAGATACCATCAGTTAAACATTTTGTACCTTTTCTCGTATAACCATACAATATCGAGATCACTTTTCCTCAAAGTTTCTGAAACCCGAGTCAGATAGTACATTGCCCTAGAAGAGTGCTCAAGGCTTATAGTTCTAGATCAGTATTTATATACTTTGTTAAGTCCTTAATGTTGGTCAAGAAAAGCGAATTAGCCATTGCATGGTGATACTGGCCTTTTCAAAATATAGTTTTTGCCTACACCAACACAAAGTACATGATGGTAATTTAGGGAGGTTGTATCTTAACATATAACAACAACAACCAAACTTTATCCCGTTGGGTGGAGTCAGCTACATGGATCAAACGATGCTATAATGTATCGTAACATGTAAATAAAAAATTACTACAAATTAAAAAATGAATGAATTTGTTGGTTCCGTTCAACTTTTGTACTTTCTATTTCCTTGAAAGTAATTGAATTTTTTTCTTAGCTTTGAGGTTTATTCTATTTTATTTAAAATTTCATTTTATATCTGTGCAGAACTTTCTTGTGGATATAAAAGGACCTGCTTTAGCATTTCTACCAATGCTTGCATTTGAAGGAGGAACCAGAAGAAATATACCTAAGTTTGAGGTGTGCATAAATTCTATATGTATGCTATTTGCATAACTTATAATTGGTATCTCTTATACTCTCACGACTCCTTGATAAAATTGTGCAATAGTTCAAGTTTAATTTCTGTATATATCATTTTATCTTTTTTAGTGCATGTAGAGAACCTTCTTTTTATAAAATAGAGATCTGTTTAGGATAATTATTTCTCTTTGCGGTATCCTTTTCCACATTAACTAATGGCAACATCTTTTAGTTACTTTGCTTTATGAATTATGATATTCACAATTATCATAATTGTTGAGGGATCTGGGACGGCAGTAATGAATTAAGAGTTTGTTGTTGTGCACACGTAGTAGTTAAATGATATGGGGTTCATTTCATAATATAACCCTAGAGACCTAGACTATAAATATAAACATACTTAACTAGATATAAGTGAAGAGACCTGTTTATACATTATACCAAGGACAATAAAGTTGCGTCCAAACATTGGCACTAGTACCTTTGAGTAGTTATGTCCAAAACACAGATTTTGAGACCAGTTATATGACACGGTTTTGTTACTTATCTTTAAGTCAAGTGACTAGCCTGCTTGAGAAATCTTGCCTTATGTGTCTATGTTAGAATAGATAGTAAAGAATTAAGAATACCATTGTGTAATGGTTATTATATCGATGAATAACAATGAAAACAGTGAGTTCGCGGCTTCACCAATAAAAGGAAAATGAGAATGAAATTTACATATTAAATTTATAGGTATTTGAGAGTCTATCCTCTCCCAACTGCAGTTAACTCTTAACCTGTCATTCTCCTGGCGGTGTTAATGTTAAAATCGTGTTTCCTGGTTAGTCTACCCTGTTTTTTTTGTAGGTGTTTTTGTTTTTTTGTTTAATTCTTCACCTTGCAGGCAGGCACTTTGCTTTATGTGCGCGTTGTAAAAGCAAACCCTGGAATGAATCCTGAGCTATCATGCACTGATAGTTGGTGTCTTATTCCGTGACTTCATTTTTAAATTCTTTTTTTGGTGTGTATCTTTTAATCATGGAGTTTTTCTCTAGTTAATTTTAAGTTTCTTTCCATTCTATATTTGCAAATATAATTTTGTCATTTATTTTGTTATGGTGTTTGTTTAGCCAGTGGGAAAGCAGGAGAATGTGGTGCCCTAAAAGAAGGCTATATGTTCGAGTGTTCAACCGATCTCTAAAGGATGTATGGAATTTATTTTTCTTTTTCTTTTTCATTATGTGCATACTCTTAACAGATCATGATATGAGAAACTGTATGTTGTTTGTAGGCTTCTCAGCTCACCCACATGTCTAGTGCTTGATACGTTAGGGAAGAAACTATCTTTCGAGATAGCATTTGGCTTCAATGGACGTGTTTGGGTATGCAAATGCTCTCTACTCTCAACGTACCATATTATATTATTTATTTTTTATTTCTTGTCCTATTTTGAAGTGTTGGCAATCATTTGTAAGTTGGAGTTGGGAAATTTTCATTCTACTAATTTGAGTTTTCCTTTGGAAATTGTTGTTTCATCTATAGGTCAATGCCTCTTCTCCATCAACAACTATCATCGAAGCTAATGCTATTATGAAGTCAGAGACATTGAGTGGTGTACAACAGAAAATAATGGCTGAAAAGCTGCTGGAAAGAGTCTAGTGACCAAGTTAACCTTATATAATTGAGCTATAGTTCCTTGTGATTTTACATTACAATTCTTGGGTTGTAAATGCCATTTCCAACTCATTAGGTACATATTTTTTTGTCTTACCATAATAGCAATGCTTTTGCAGGGCGAGTACTATTGATGAGACTACAACAATAGCCAAGTACATGAATGATTTTCAACACCTCGGTTGTTAAATGTAAGTTAAATGGCATTTAGATAAAGGTGGAATTTAACATGGACCAATGCTAAATTTGTTCATTGTAGACCGATGTCCTTTATAGCAATTAGATTTAATAGTTAAAGTATTCAACGACCTAGATTTTTAAAGGGCTATTTGTATGCTAACACTTGTAAGGCCATTAAAAAGTTATTTTCGTGACAGTTTTTCAAGAGTGTTGGAATTCATTTGTTGGTTACTGGCTACATCATCTTGATTTTCTGGTCTTGGAGATATGTTTTTGTTTTAGGTTACATTGTTTTTTTCTTCGTTTTCTATATTTACAGTATACTTTGCTGCGAGGTGCTTGGGACTTTGCTGGGAGGCGCTTGGGCACAACGAGTGGTTTAGTTTTTTTTGTTACTTTCATAGTTTTAGTTACACTTTTTATTGATGAATTTTGTATGTTTACAAAAAAAAATAGTAATAGTAGTTTTTAGGCAAAGAATACTAACCTTGGGAAGGAATTAAAACTTCAAATTAAAAATTAAAACAGCAAAAATAAACAAAAATTTGTTGTTTCTAATTGATGCATTACTATTGAATTGTATACATAATATTTATATACAAATTGACTTAGCGAAAAATTTTTATCCTAAAAAAATCTTTAAGATATAGTCACGATGTTTAAAAGACAGACTCTAGTTTTAACAAAGTGTTTGAATACATTCTCCAAACCATTTTTCATGTGTAGGTTGCATCTTAGAAAGATTAGAACCTTATCTTGGAAGGGTGCTCAAAGTTGCTTCCACACACTTTAATTCATTGAAACTCTTTAATATTGACTTATATTTTTTTAATGTAAAACTTGACTTATACCTTCTTACCAATTAATGACTTATATTTTTTTAATTTGAAACTTAAATTTTTTGTCAAGATGAAGTTGATTTTAACGTAGAGTTTTTGTTAGAACATTGATTGTAATGAATGTAGTTTCTCTCATCTCTTTGCAATATATTTTTACTACAAATACCACTACTACTGTTATACTTAGATGAGAAAGAGTCACAATATTTTAGTTTTCTTCATATTTATTTTAATTCTCAAAATAGGAGCATGAGACAACAAGTTACTTGGACAATTACATTGGGAGTAGGAGAATTCCTAATATAAAAAATAATATTTTGCTTGGAGTGATGAGAATGTAGAGAAGAAGAAATATAAGAAATAAATTGAAGTATGAAAATAAATTTAATACAAAAAAAACTAGCAAAACAATAGACAAAAGATTCGATAAAAATATCATATTTTTTGTTATTTTAAATTAAATAGTTATCAGCAATCGTCTATTGCCCAATAGCGGCTATCGTTTATCGCCTGATAGGCGACAACACATATTAGACAATAGGTGATAGTGGCTATCGTGTGATAGACACTATCGTCTATCAAGTGATAAACAATAGCTACTATTGTTTGATAGGTGATAACGTCTATCAGTTGATAGCTGATATCGCTTGATAGGTGCTACCACTTATCAATCGATATCCATTATTGTTTGATAAGTGTTATCGTCTATCGTTTGATAGGCACTATCGTCTATCGAGGGCGATATGCGATATCAGCTATCGGGCGATAAGCATTGTCGTCTATCAAGTGATAAGCGATACCTGTTATTGCATGATAGGTGCTATCGCCTATCAGTCAATAGAGCTTATCAGGCGATAGGCGGTAGCGCTTATTAGGGATAGGCGATGTCGCTTATCAGGCGATAGCGCATATCAGACGATAAGTGATAGCACCTATCGTCTGATAGTTGATATCTCCTGATAAGCGCTATCGCATATCGCTTGATAGGCGCTATCGCATATCGCTTGATAGGCGCTATCGCATATCGCTTGATAGGTGCTATTGCTTATCGCATGATAAGCGATATCGCTGATTGCATATCATTTGATATATGTTGTCGCCTATCAAGCGGTAGACGATATCGCTTATCGGCTGATATGTGATAACATCTATCGAAGGTGATAGGTGATGTTGTTTATCGCTTGATAATTGCTATCGTATAATAGGCGCTATCACATATCAGGCGATAGGTGCTATCACATATCAGGCGATAGGCGCTATCACATATCAGGTGATAAGTGATATTGTCTATCAGCCGATAACTACTATCGCCTGATAGGCACTATCACTTATCAGTCGATAGTTGTTATCGCTTATCACCTGATAAGCGCTATCATCTATCGTTTGATATACGTTGTTGCCTATTAAACGATAGCGTCTATCGACTGATATGAGCGCCTATCAGACAATAGTAGCTATCGACTGATAGGCGTTATCACATATCGCCAAATAGCTGATGTTGCCTAGCAGGCGATAAGCATTGTCGTCTATTATCCGATATGCAACAACGGCTATCAGATAATAGATGATCGCGTCTATCAAACGATAACAGCTATCGGCTAATAAGCAATAATGTCTATCAAGCAATAGCAGCTATCAACTGATAAACGATAGTGTCTATTAGGCAATAGTGGCTATTGGCTTATAGGCGTTATAGGGTATTACCTAACGTTTTCCCATCTTTATTGACAATTACTATACATGTGAGATAAGCTAAAATTATTGTAAATCAATGATGTTTCAATGATATAGGCCCATTGAGAAGCTAAGGCCCATTAAATTTTATAGCATATATCAATCAAAAAGCACGCTCACAAATAGATCGAATGACATAGCCCAAGTTCTTCATTCCCATAAAGACAATATATCTGACTTGAATATTGTATACATGTTTGGTATCACAGGATATTTGTCAAAATCATGGAAATTTTACAAAGTTATAAATTGTATTTTTTGTAAAATAATAACTATGAATCATCATTTTAACAAATTCACTGATATAACAAAAATACATTATAAGTCGAGTTAAACAATTCATAAAGGGTAAAAATGGAAAACTAAACTTGAAACATCAATCTTAAAAAATTAGGCAAAGAATGAATAACAGATATCATACTGCAAATAAGTTGAAGTTATAAAATATACACTCATCTAATTAATATAATAATAAAGAAATTAACATGTACCAACCATGGTAGATATATAGTACTTCATATCAAATATATATTTGGCCGGTCTTACAAAGTCTCCTAAATAATTAAATGCTTGATATCATATCATATTCATGTTCGCATGGATTGCTCCTACGCCTCTACACACCTAGCTCGAGGCATAACTTTGCAATTATGCATGCCTATTGGATCCATCGTATATTTTTTGAAAACGATTTGTCTCCAACATTTCATTATTGTAAATTATTCTTTATTTATTGAAATCATGGAAGCAGATTATTAGTATCTTTGTCCATGCCTGCTAGTATTAGTTTCTAATTGTACATGCCTAATCTGTCCGGACTCAAATATAAGTATTATATTTAGCACTTAAGAATATTGTAAATTTCAACTAAAACTGTAAGTATTACTACTATTATTTAATATATTATTAATTTTAAAATATCCTTCAATTAAATCATTTTTTTTTAGGATTAAACTTAGATCAAGTTCTTTACATATGTAGTTTGTCAAAAGAATATCAAAAACTATAAGCAACTATTGAAGGGGTCTATGAAGAAATTATCTCATGTAACCTTTTTGATGAAAGTAACTATATATTTGTGAGTCGAACAGTAGAACAAGCACTCAACAAAAGTTTTTTTATTTTTATTTTTATAAATAATTAAATAAAGGAAAAAAGTAGTTTAGAAAATAACTGTTTATTATATCAAAATATAATATA
>JBBPBT010000152.1:6286794-6300612 GCA_037974875.1 Cicer bijugum | reverse complement strand
AATTCTTAAAAGTATCTTTTTTTAATATATTATTAATATTATTAGTATTTTATTGAGGTAGAATATATATGGATGTGAACTCTTTATTTCTCCACTTCTTAACTATTTTATTTTTACGATCATCACTCTTATATCTTCTATTCTTAAAAATATTTTAATATTATTATCTATTTATTAAATATATAAAAAAAATATAATTAGAAATTGACTTTTGTTAATTATATAATATAATAAAATAAAATAAAAAACAATTGTACTGATAAATTTGATTAAATAACTTATTTTAGACATATGCTTATGCAATCTATGCATCGTGCTTAATATATATAATAACAATAGTCAAATGCAATAAAGCTCATTAAGCACACTTAGACTAAATATTAGAAACAGTTTTATGATAGACTATATTTTCAAAGTAGTCCACATATTTCCTATTTTGCCTAACAATAAAAAATTCAAGTTATGATGAGTATATATAATTTTAGATTATATGCATAAAACAATTGATGTTTAGTAATTAGCATTTAAATCTACCAATAAAAAAATATCTTAATTCATTTCAAAAAAAAATTATTAGACAATAAAATTATCATTGAATAATTTTAATGTTTTATTTAAGGGTGTACATTAATGTGTAACACACACATTCAAAGTCCTTGTGAATGCGAAAAAAATATTAATATTTTTTAGGCAAAATATTACTTATGTTCTTAATATTAATGAAACAAATGTGTGATTGGTTGCAGGACATGGGGAATAATAAGTTTGACAATAGGTTTCATATGGCAACTTTACACCTTATGGTTACTTGTTCATCTTCATGAATCTAAAGAAGAAGGTCTTCGCTATAGTCGATACCTTCAACTCTGTTTTGCTACTTTTGGTACGATATTCTCTCCATTTATTTATTTTCATTTCACTTGAATTTCCACCAAATAAGACAAAATGTACTCTCCAAAATAGGAACATTTCATGATCAAACAAGTCTATTAAATAAACGAAAATAGGCCTAATTGTAGTTTTGGTCCTTCTATTATTATTCATTCACAGAATTCGTCATTCCATTTTAAAAGTCAACAATTTTGGTCCTCGCTCAGATTTTCCAACTAAAAAATGACGATTTGACATATTTTAAATGGCGTTACATACAATTCTATAACATACGACCATTTAGATGCATTAATGATTCATATTGCGTTTTATTTCAATTGTTTTTGTGGTGATCACTCTACATCACCATATCATATGTTACAATATTTAAAATATCTCACATCGTCATTTTTTAGTTATAAAATTAAAAAAAATTGACCACAACTGTCAGTTTTTAAAATATGGAGAGAATCAATTTCGTAAGTCAGTAAAAATAAAAAAAAACTAAAATTGCAATTAAGTCTAATGTATAAATTATAGCAACATACAACTCCTTTCATGCAATAGCTCGTTGATTGATTTATATATCATGCCTAGTTTGCATATAAATAAATAAAAAAGACATGGCATGTAACATGACAATATTAGTAAACTATTCACGTTGAAGTCCTCTTGAAAATGATGGTGTTGTACTTGTAGTATTGTTCAATAAATTTTTAGTCCAAACAATTCGAGTAAGGAGTGGTATTGAAAATTGATGAAGTGTTGGAATTGTATAATGCAGGTGAGAAATTGGGGAATTTACTAGGCTTGTTTCCAATATTGTACCTATCAGCAGGAACATGCACAACATTGATCATCATAGGAGGATCAACGGCTAGGACATTCTATGAGGTTGTGTGTGGAGAATCATGCACTTCAAAACCTATGACCACAGTGGAATGGTACTTAGTGTTTACATGTGTAGCTGTGGTCTTATCTCAGTTACCAAACTTGAATTCTATTGCTGGAATTTCCCTCATTGGAGCTGTGACTGCTGTAGGGTATTGTACCTCCATTTGGGTGGTTTCTGTGTCACAGGGTACCCTGCCAGGTGTGAGCTATAATCCTGTTAGGGGAGGGAACATGGTTCAAAAAATTCTTGATTTGCTTAATGCCTTAGGTATTATTGCATTTGCCTTTAGGGGTCACAATCTCATCCTTGAAATTCAGGTATGTCATTGTATGGTTATGTTCTTCTTTATTAATTATTTAAGTTTGAGAAATGTTAAACTGTTTTTGTTGAGAATCTTAAAACAAAAATATTGTTTTAAAAATTGTATATTTAAATTTTTTTTTTAAATTCAATTTTACTTTTTTTAATGTAAATTTTTTAGTTTTAGATTCTTTAACAAAATGATATCTATTAGTAAAATCATTTAAATTTTATGAAATTAGTGAAAATGGAATTAATATAAGAATGAATAGAACATGTGTTGGTCCATATTGTTGTTTTCAGATAAAAAATTAATCTCAACTACCAAATTTATTATTGAGTTGAATCGTGTATTAAGTCGTTCTTTTTAAAACGTTTTGTTGTTTAAAATTGTGCAAACAAACTATCAACCATGACACTTTCATGATAAAATAGTTCAACTATAAATTATATGAGTTTCTCACCATAGAAATCTTTCTAACATTACATTCTTAAATATGACACAAAATCCATTCACAAATCAAATGAACTGCAAATATCACTTTAAAACCAATGGAACAATTGTATTAGAACAAACGGACCACTCTAAACATATTGAAGGGACCAAAGATTGCATTAAGAGAAAAGGGATAAAAATAACTCTAAAATTATCAAAAGGACATAAAGAAATAAGATATAAGATAAGTTGCTTAGAACAGGTTCAAAGTGTGGTAAATATTCAATGTGATACGTCAATGTTATAGAGATGAAAACTAACCAATGTGTGTGAAAGCTGATTTTTTTTTTCAATTCCCACACATTTAAATTCCAACATAATTTTTAGGATACTTGTAACTGGTCAAAGCTTTGTTAGCTGAAGTATGTGATTTGAAGTTTCTTTTGACTTTGTAATAATGAGATAGGTACATTGTTTTGTTGATAATTGATCAAAGTAGAAAGGTTGTTTTCAAGAGGTTAGATGAAAGCATACAACACTGAAGTTAGTGGATGACTTTGCCTTTTAGATTAACTAGTCTAACTCTAGAATGACTTTTGGAATAGGACAAAATAATTGAAATAATTGAGTATTGAGCATAATCAATATCATTAACCGAACAATAAGTGGGGCTCAATTTGTAACACACGTTGAATTTGTGAATGAAAATACTAAGGTTTAATTTGTGCTTAGCATGTCTTTAGAGAGGAGCGAAGAGCTTTCAAGTGTGACTAAGCTCTAAACTGATTAAATCCTAATTACAATGGATTAGTAATAAAAAAAAAAAATCTACCGTTGAAATCTCAAGTTTTCAATAAATTAAATTTAGAAATTTAATTAAGTGTAACTTAATGGTAAGCTAAGTTACCATTTTACCAATCACTAAAGTCATGTAAGAATTTAAGGGGGAAAAAAAGAACTACTTTGTTAATTAAAATATGAGTGTTCTTCAAAGTATCAAATCATCTTGATTCTCATCAAACGTGTATGATATTTGTTGTAGGCCACTATGCCTTCAAGTGAGAAGCATCCATCACACGTACCCATGTGGAAAGGAGTCAAAATTGCTTACACACTCATTGCTGCTTGCTTATTTCCCGTTGCCTTGGCTGGCTATTGGGCTTATGGCCAATTGGTAAATCATCTTACATTTCTTACTTATTACAACTAAAAAATATTTTATCTCATCTTAACCTAGTAGCAACTACAATTTATTTAAATTAAAAGTATATATATGATGTTTGGTATGTATCCATTTCCGTCGTGTGTATATAATATCAACTATTTTATGTATAATAATTTATATTTAATTTTTTATGAAATACATTATTTACTTTGGAAAACTCGGATTAAAACTAAAAACAAACAAGGTAAAATGAACTAGTTAATGACTAGGACTTGAATTATGGTATATTATACATTTTAATTTATATATGATTTAAAATGTACAGATTCCTGAAAATGGAGGAATGCTCACAGCACTATACAAATTCCATTCTCATGATGTGTCAAGATTTGTACTAGGATTAACAAGCTTTTTCGTAGTAGTGAATTGTTTGTGTTCATTCCAAATCTATGGCATGCCAATTTTTGATGACTTGGAATCAAAATTCACCAAAAAAATGAATAAGCCATGTCCATGGTGGCTCCGCTCAAGCATTCGAATCTTTTCTGGATTTTTATCATTTTTCGTAGGAGTGGCAACTCCATTTTTAGCAAGCTTGGCTGGTTTAATTGGAGGAGTAGCATTGCCCGTGACATTAGCGTACCCATGTTTTATGTGGCTAAAGTTAAAGAACCCAAAAAAGTTTAGTGTTATGTGGTTCCTAAATTGGTTTTTGGGTACTTTTGGGATTGGTCTTAGTGGAATGTTGATTGGTGCTAGTATATATGTTGTTGTTGATAAGGGTATTAAAGTGAGTTTTTTTGACCCTAAGTAGTGTCAAGGGAAAAAACTACAAGGGAAATTATATATGAAGGAAAATTAAGAATATGATTGCTAATTTTGTCTTTATTTTTCTTCTCAAAATTGTATACCTCACTATGTAGTTGTGTTGATGCCAAAATAATCATGATATTGGTGGTGATTAGAGGGGTCAATGTTAGTTGTTGAGTAGGTTAAAATTCAGCTGCTTTTTCTCTATGGATTGACAATGACTATTTTGTGGAAGTTAGATTTTTGTTTTCAAAGATGTCATGTTCATTTTCTTTGATATTGAAAAGTGAAAATGGTGGTCATCATCGATTGATGTTTTATAAATGTTGATTCACATTCTAGATAGTTTTCAAAATGTTTTATTTTCCTAATTTTATTTTACTGCAGTACTGCATGATTTGAGTTTGCAAAATGAAATTTTAGAGAGGTTTTGACCTAAATGATAGGATTTAATTGATTTACAATGTGTAAATATTTTTTAAGACTGCTATCTAATTATAAATTATCACACACTTTTTGCTTGCACGGATTTTGTATACTTGATCTACAATGTTTTGCATTTTATTTAATCTTTTCTGTTATGAGATGGTTACAAGACCTATGATTTCTTTCTTGGATGGTTGATAAAACATGACTAAGAAATACATGACACTTAATATTTTGATAGCTTATTTTCTCACCTCCGATTCCTTCTGGATTGGTCAAATTGAAAGTGTTTTTAGAAGCTTTTGAGAACGTATGAGTAGAAAGAAAAAAAAAAAAAACCATGCCATATTTTTTATATGTACTGTGGTGTTTCATTATAGGACTTTATGTACTGTGATGTTTCATTATAGGTCAAATAAATTTTGAACTTTAATTCAGAACCCTACAGCCACCACACCTTATGCAGCACAGGGATCAATTTTGCTCTTTCTATCTTTCTAGCTTAAGCAACCATGACATCACAATTACAATACTGGTATTTCATATGCCTCTTGGTGGCAATTAGAGTCATTAATATGATGGTTGAGTGCTGAAAGTTGTGCAGTCTGACATTGCGATATGTCATTATTAACACTTATTGAACAGCTTGATAACTGTTTTCCAAACCATCGTTTGAAAACAAAAACTATCTCAAGGCAAAAATATGATTATTTCTAACTAAAGTAATTTTACTATGTAAATGAATAAAAGTTAAACACAGACCACTTTTAAAATTTATTTTAATTAAAAATAACTTTGTTAAATGAAGCCTAATAAATCTCTAATAATATCAAGTTAAGAGTGATTAGCAGTATTGTGTTCTACAGAGACTTAGAAAGAACTAAAAGGAAGTTTAATATGAAATATTGAAAGTTATAATATTTGCTAAGTCTTTCTTTTGCCACTCGGCATGTTAACATAAGCATGATCGCAAAGTTCGCTACTTCAAACTGCTCGCGAGTACGCAGCTTAAATACTCTATTGTCCTTTGCATTTCATGACACGAGTCAGTCTGATATAAGCTAGATATCATGGTCTAAAGAATAACAATGTAAACCAAAAGAACACACTAGCACTGCAACTATACAACAAACATGAAACGTCCACCTTCAAAAATTAGCAAAGAATGAATGATACAAGAAGAGAAATAACATCGTTAGTAGCCTAAAATTAACTTCTAATCATCTAATCAAACAGATGCATTGACATACAAAACTTAAAGACTTCAGCAACAGCGACAAGCTGCAACATCCGAGCATGTGTACGGCCTTGAATTTTCCTCTATCTCTTGTGGGGTGGGTAGTGTTTCTAAACCGTATGATCTCCAACTTCCACAGCAGAAGTTGTATACATTTCTACAAACTCCTTTACTGAAAGGATGCACTCTCTCTGGAATTGCCCTGCAGATTAATATAATGTGCTTAACATAGATATTCCAAAAGCACAGACATCTAAGTCCCCATCAACATACATATAGCTGAAACATTAAAAGCAGTGCAACCAAAAAAAGAATCCCATTTCGTCAAAATGTTATCTTTAGATGATTATTACTCCCTCCGGCTTCGGTCTCAAATATAAGCAAAAGTAGATCACAGAAAATTGATGTATCTAGTTCAAATTTTTAAACAAATACATCAATTTTCTTTAACCCTACTTTTGTTTATATTAGAGACTGGAGTAGTAACTATTAAGCTATAAATATGAAATAATACAAAAATGTCAGGGGACTACTTATCTAACCTTAGATAAGCAATCCGTCTTCTCCTTACAAGTTCATAGGTAGTCTGATTTGTCAGAATGAGATAACTGCAAAAAGACAAACAACAGTGATGCTCTTACTGAGTTGAACCAGGATGCTCAACTATAAAGTAAACATGGTGGAGATAAAGTGCCACAGTACAAAAAGGGGATGAACGTCGTAATTTATTTCACATATGATTATATTGACAAAACAGAACTCCAAATATTTAGATTAGATGCAAATAGTAGCAAACTGATTAATAACTTATAAATCAAAAGGTCATTCCGCTAAACATCCATCTTTCAAACACTTAGGAAGTTTTTTCTAGCTATTTCTTCATAACTTTGATTCTCAAAACCTCCCAAATATCTTAAATTGGATTCTGAAAATCAGGATAATTGAATTAAAGTTAAACTCCTTGAAACAAATATTTTATGGTCCAGTGATAGATCCATTTAGTCCTCTCATTGATCGCGTAACTTCAAGGTGATGGAATGTTAGCATTCAAATATATAAAACCAAAATGTATACCACACATAGGCAGGAACTCGAGGACCACAGAAAGAGATATAATGATAGCACTTATATTCCAAACAGAATCCTCCAACAATAAAAATAAAAAACAACAATGAAGAATTTGATAGGTTTGAAAGGAGACTTTCCATTAGGAGGGTCTATCAAAGAAAGGGAAGCAGAGAAATAAGGGATCAATATCAAAACCCCAGAAGTCCTTCATACAGAGTAACTAACTAACGTTAAGTAGTTATAGTTAAAGGAGAAAAACAATATAAGACAGGTCAGGGGACAGAGCAGGGGTCTTCCAAAAAGGCTGCCATTCTTTCTATCATTAAAATTCTGACATGGATTGGGAATAGGGTTAATTCAAATGAATATTCGTTCATTCTTCTTAATTTCTAATTCAGTTTCTATTAGAATTGTACAAAAATTGTACAAGTATCTTGCAGGTAACGAACAGAAGCAAAGATATATAAATGCAAACTGATGCAACATACATAATTATAACATAAATAATATCTTACTGGTAAGGAACAAAAGCAAAGACATATAAATGCAATATGATGCAAGATACATAAATATAACAAATAACAAGAAACATTACCTGTGAAACATCAGTAGGAGAAGCAGAAAGATAAGACAAATCGACAGAGTGATCAAGAGTAGTATCATGATCGCATCCTGCCACCTGACAGCCAAAAAATTTACCATTCATTTTCAGATCACAATGTACAGATAGAAGGAGGATTGGACTTTCTTCCTTTGGCTTATGGCAGAACTCATAAGGAATGCTAGCAACGTGCTGTCCATCAAATTATCAATAGGTGAATTTCATGTGAGTCTCACTAAATAATAAACCTCGGTAATCTAGTAGACCCACAAAAAACTCACCCAATGATAAAAAAAGATTATATCAATGAGCATGCTCCCAGGATTCTCTAAATTAAACATACACACACGCATATATATATATATATATATATATATATGAACAGAAAAGTTCTACAATTGTCAACAATATTTCAACCAATTTTTATCCCTATTGACCGCCAGCTCAAGCCAATAACATTACTTTGGTGTCAGGAGAAGGTAAGTGTTGGCAAAAAGGTAAGGTTGTTGACTTGGCAGGTCTTAAACATAGAAACATCCTCTACACTCATCAAGGAATGGCTACAGATTCCACACCCCAACCCCTCATATACACGTAAACTTTCTGAAGGGGGGATTTGACTAATAAAACTTAACATTTTAATTTTAATGAGTCTGAATTTCAACATTCATTCAAAAGAAATCATACCAAACCCTTGTAATGTGAGCCTTCAGGTGCGAAATATACAAGATGCCTGTCCAGATGCACACTGCTGTCTCTTCACAGAGGTACCACCTAAAGTATTTTGAAAGAAAGGAGGAAAATTTGTAGTGAACAAACATATATTTATACGAATATATAATATACAACTGAAATTGATAAAATTTGTATCATTGCCCAATGCTGACAAAATTACTGTTACATGGAGAACATAAGCTAAAATTCCCGTTCATCAATTCTGCAAGTGTACAAGACTGTAAAGTACTGCCTTTGTCCCTATTTATAGACTATAGACACCTTTGGCACTTTTCACATATATTAAGAAAAACAAGTAGTGTAACTAATATGTACATTTTGTGTATGACTTGTTTAATATTGACTTTTCATCTCCCAAGAAAATTAGTAGTATTGTTTAGGGATATATTTGGAAAAAAATAATAAATGCATCTAATACTTTGTATAGGGGCTTATATTTGGAGACAAATTTTTCTAAAGGGGGCTTATAAGTAGGGACAGAGCTAAAGAGTAAATTAAGATGTTTTCACACACATACATATATGTGTTGCTTAAAACCATCTATAATTATTAATACAGATAGTACTGAATGGATAGAAAAGTAAAAGCTCATACTCTGTAAAAATAAATATAGAAATGAATAATGCAAGGATAACATGCTCAAGTTTCTGAATACGGTCCTTGGTTTTTTCAAATTCATTTCTATTTTTAAGAAAATTGATAGTGATGCATTCTGCAACTAGAAAATTATGAATCATGAAACAAACAAAGACACTCTACTGATAGTTTGTGGTAAATGGTTGCATTTCCAGGATCCTTCAGATAAATATCACTAATAGTAGTTAAAAAAATACCATCAAGCTAATATTAAATATTTGGTAAAAATGAAATTGCATATCTCATATTAGATAGCTCTGATGAAGTTTAAAACAGAGGAATCATGATGCCCAAACAGTAATGATGAATTACATATAACTCACCAAAATTGACAATGATTACCCTGGCCAATACAATTTCCAAGCCAAACACAGTGATGATCAAACTGAAGAACACACTTGTCACAGTCATGACAATGCTTTGCCCGTGGAGGCTGTATAATGGTCATCAACATAATAATTGAGCATCAAAATCAAGAGGATAAATTATTAGAACCCAAAGAAGAATGGCGAAAGTAGAGGTGTCCAGTATTATGGGTACAAAATGAACTCCTAATGTGCTGAAAGTAATATATAGAAATACCGCTTCCTCGTGATTCTATTACAAGCACACAATCCAGCATAACAAACTTCATTCTAGAATTTTACTGAAGTTAAACAATCACTTTTGGTTGAAACTAATAACACAAAACTAAATATTGACATCAAGCTATCTTCTTTCCCTTACAAGGCAGGCTATATTTACATCAGAAAACAATACACAGACAGTGGTTTTACAGATTCAAGATAAAGAATAGCAATTGGGAAAGTTCGGCAAAATTACTTACAATCTGATGACATTGCTTAATTATTTAATAAAGATAGTTCAAGACATGACAACATATTCTTATTGTAGAATATGTCTGAATGTTATGTCGTAAGTACACACATGGGGCTTATTTTTAATCACATATTAGGGCATACAAAGATCGTCCATAATTAGATAAGAATCAATCAAATCCGTAATTTATAGTAAGTTAGTAACTGATAATTACATATTAAGTATGTGTTAAATATGCCATCTAACACTTATAATTAATTATGGTACTGCATTTAATTTAATACTGTACATAATGAAATTTGAGTACTGAAACCATCAAACAAATGCCACACTATCACTGAAAGATGCATTGAAGAAGCAATAAAATAAATAAATGACTTAATCAATAACATAATGACACAATACAAATTGAACTACAAATTGACATTCGTAATACCTGTTCCACATTGCAGTAGGTGCACGTCCATGTTCTGCAAGGAAATAATCATACATGAAAAATTTAACCAACAGTATAAGTAATGAGAGATCTTATATATGGCTACCTACCTGATTGTTGATCCAATAGGATACAATTCTGACACCAACTTTGACCAATATGTTGCATTGCTTCCTGAAACATTTTTTACAGTCTGATTTCCCTCCATGGAAATTATGAAGCTCCCATTTCTGCTTGAAGCTGGTTGACTTTGCTTAAGCATATGAAAATTGAAAATAAATAGTTAGATCAGAACAAAAACATTAATTTACTTCATATGTTATCAGATTCTTACTAGAACGTAGCAACTACGGGGAAAGGATGGTTTCTTACTTTGATGTTTCTGGTGTCTTTGTGCCAACTCCGTTTCTCTTATTAACAGCATTCATGGCATCAATGACATAACTGTACAGTACAACATAGCAAAGGAAAATAAATCGCATCAAGAACATATAAATTAAAAAAAAACAATGTTCCTCATCACAATCAAGTATTCATTTCATCATAAGGAAATACATTTTTTTTATTACCCTGGATTGGAAATAGATGTAGCGAAGTATTGTATTAAAGTAACAGCAAACAGCAGCAAGTATAAAGCAGTGTACCTGAAAGAAAATCAAGTGAAAAATAAAAAGTCAGAAAAACTATAGCAATTATCTAAAACTGCTTGGAAGCACTAAATCATACATTCATAATATTATATTAAACTAGACTTTGCCTTAGTTTCTCTAAATTAAGACTTCATCACACTGCTCATATTACTTGATGGAAGCACGAAAACACTGTTGCAATATGTCCTTCTCAAAAGGATCAGTGCAACTAACTCCTTCATACAAGACGATAAACAACTAACAGACGCATTATAGAAATAATATTTATTTTCATCATTTGTGTACCTAGCTGTAAGAATTATATCTATAAAAAATTTGATTGTATTAAAGAATTCATTACATGTCGCTCAAATATATGTTTTGAACTAGCTCAAGTACTAGTAAGTTAAACTAAGGTCAGTTTGGATTGATCTCTTGTTTGCAAGAGCTTTTCAGTTAAAATGTATCACTTGTAAGCTTATGCATATTTATGGACAAATTAAATGAGTTTCTGAAGATAAATTAGAAGCCTAATTTCAACTTATACTAGAAGATATTGTACAAAAAACTCATAGTACAAGATTTTTCTTACTATTTGCTTTTTCACAAGTATTTCCACTAAACTGCAACCTAATCAACAAAATCCAGAAAATGCCACTTCAATTTGGTCAATAAATTGACATAGTGTGTTCTATGATAGAAAACATAATGAGGGAAGAAAAAACCTACCATGGTTCTTTCTTAGTCTTCTCTATCAAATCTCCATCAATTAAGAAAAGAACGCCGGCATAAATCAGATGAATCACCAGCAAGACAAGCTTCAAGAACGACGTAGACCTTCGAGCTAAAATTCAGCAATTAAATAAAGTTACACACACAAAAATCTTATAAAAACGAAATTCGTAGCAGCATTTCACCGTTCAGCATGCAAAATCGAGTAAATACAAATTAAACAGCAACAGTTAAGTTGAAAATTAAAAAATCGAGTTGTTAATCAACTAGAGGATTATTGAAACGAACCAGGATCAGCGAGACAGGGGAAACTACGGAAGAATAGATCCATTGGTTGATCCCAAGGGGAACGTGAAGGGAGACATATATCGGCGATCGTCATCGACGGAGGGAGGAAAGGATTCGCATCGGAGATGAGAGAGAGTGTGTTTTTGTTTCCCGGGAAAATGAATTTTCTGAGTAGAAATAAATTTTCTAGAGAAAATGAATGACACAACTTAATAAAGCACAAGGAAAAATAGAGCGAAAGTGTAGTGGTGATTCTAAGTGATATACGAAGCTGCTAATTTAATTGTTTGTTATCTTTAAAACTTGATAGAGAAGGTGCGCAGTGCGCATCCTGGGCGTGATTTAGCGCAACCTAGCGGTCTCGTTTGCTGGGGTTGGAAAAGCCATGATTGAGGAATGAGATAGAGCTGGTAAAAGACTGTTAGTTGTTGTTATTTTACCGAAGGAATCGATTAATTGAAAGAAAAATTCTTCAGGATTCACATGAAAAATTAAAGACTTCAATTTTTTTTTTTTTATCATTTATATCTTTAATAAAATTTCATTAAGATCTTTTAGTTTTATCTATTATAAATAATATATGTTAATGATTTTATTATAATAATAATTATAAAAGATGTATTGGATCGGTTTAATTTTTCTTTTTTATTTTTTAAATTCATTTAGAATCGTTCAGTCATAAACGGACAAAATTTTAAAAAATTAATTAAATTTAAATACTTAATATTTTAAAAATAATAAAATTATGCTATAATATATCATTTAATACTTAAAATACATCAACAAAACATTTAAATTAATTAAAATAACAATAAATTTTCAAATATAATCAAACAACTAAATTTTAATTATACATCAATAATAATTAATATATGTGTGTCATGTCAATAGATAAGTGAATTCAAAATGTTCGAACCGAAAATCGTGTAATTTAAATAGTTGATTCGAACTAGACTCAAACTTGAATGAACTTAGTTAAAATACATCTTGAGTTAGTTTGGGTCATCGAATTTGCATGTTTAGTCGTGGATATGAACACCACTAATTATTATTATTATGAAATGTTAATGTCTTATATCAATTATAAAGTTAAATGTGCAAATTTAACAAAAATAATATGAAAATTATATTTATTCATGTAAGACGAGTTTTTTCAAGGGAAAAATTGTTATTAAGTATTGTTATTAAGTCAATTAGATGTTTTTAAAAATAATATTATTGTAGATGTATACCGGTAAATGTTAGAAGGAATTCTAATTATTAGATATTACTATAATTTTTTATGTGACCGTAAAAGAAACTAAAATGTACTATTTAAAAATTATGAAAGACAAAAATTAATTAAAAAAACTAAAAAACAAAAACAAATATTAGTTAAAACATAAAAAATTTCATTTATATTTAAGTTAAAGTTTATTTTATTTTATAGATTTTCAAGAAGACACGTCTATATTCATCAATTTATACCTGTTAGATTAATTAATTTAAATAAAATTTGAAATTTTTTAAAAGAGTTTGGGATGAAAATAACATTTCATTAATGAAAACAAAGTTAATTTGATCCAAATCATTCAAGTACCTTAATTTTATTTATTTATTTAGTGTAGTCTACGTTAAGAAAAACATCAATATAATGTTATATCAATATTATATTTTTTTAATAATATTTAATTGATACAAATTTTATAAATTTATTATTAAATTGATAGTTTATATCATATCATCTATATAAAAT
>JBBPBT010000152.1:6275897-6286384 GCA_037974875.1 Cicer bijugum | reverse complement strand
TATAGAAAGTTCATCAGAACAGAGACTAGATAGTGAATAAAAAACATTATAAACTAAACTTGAAAGATGATAATTTTATACGAATTAAAAATATATTTAAAAAAAATATCCATCATCATTTTGGTATATTATAAAATAAAAAATTACGACTCCCAATAATTGGGGTATTGTACAATTAAGCTACTTGCAGAGTCCAATAATCGACTCTAATGGTTATTCAACAAAAATACTTTGAAATCATTTTTTTAATAAACTAGATAAATATATTAAAAAGCTATTCAAAGTATAAGGTGTGACAAGAATATCAAAGTAAAATACAAATTTTCAAATAAATTAAGGTCCCACAAAATGTTTTGATATTTAAGTTAATTATGTGCATATGTTTAGAGGGTTGCTCTATATATATTGAATGCATGCAAATAATGAACTTGATTTATGAACTAGATTCATTTAGGCCTATATTATGAGTTTGAAGTAAAAATTATAGAGATATTAGATATATTGAGATGTGAGTTTAAAAACTATTTAAATCAAATAAAAAACACAAATTAATGTCAATGGATGAGAACAAATGTTATGAAAGATTGTGACTAAATGTCCCAAGGAGAGAAAGCACTATGGAATTATTTGTATAATGATTCACATAGCTGATCAAAAAGAAATCTTGACGTCAAAAAAATGGTTAACAAGATATCTTGAAAATAAAAATGGTATAATTAAATAACAAAATTGATAAATTCAAATATTTTATGAAAAACTAAAGAGGATAAATTAAGCTCGTATAAAACGAGCAACTCACTTTTAAAAAATAAATTGAAAAATATTAATTATTAATAATTAAATTAATATATGATATTATATGGATATATATATATATATATGACTAATTATAAATAATTATAGTTTTATTTATTAATTTATTAACTTTATCAACTTATTAAAATTTGATAATCTCAGTCAAGTTACTTTTATTCATATAAAATCAAATACATTGATCGAAGAATTTAATTACCATATCAATTAGGCTAAAGATTTTAACAATTAACAAGTATTCTTAAAGATTTTATTAGTATTTCTTCTCTCTCTCTCTTTTTATATATATATATATATATATATATTAAAATACCATATTTTTTTAGGTGTTTACTAAATCACATTTTCATATAAAAAAATTAAATAAAACCAGTAGTTACATCTTGAGAACGTGGGCTTTTAATCAATACTATAAAAAAGAAAAATAATAATTAAATTATAAAAAATGTTAATTATTAATTAATAAATATAAAAATAATTAAAATTACATGAGGCGTGGTTCGAATGCCACAGAAGATAAATGATTTCCAAGTTAAGGAAAGGAGGGCGAGAAGCTCGTGAAGTAACTTTGCCGAGCGGGCAGGAATGTTACATAATAAAAATTAAAAAAAATTAGAGACTGACTAGATTTTTTTATAACATTTGAATAATATTTAAGATTACAATCGGATGATCAATTCAATTTGAACAATATTAAATTTAATACAAATGATTTTTTATTAAGAAGGCATCCAAACGAAACTAAATCGCAAATAATTTATTTATTTTTATATGTATAGTTATTTTTCATGATAGATATTAGATACTCACATGCTGGTTTGTTTGCTTTTTTATTTCACTAAAATAAGCTTACTTTTGTTTCGTATATTTCTGACTTCTGAGTGATTATTACAACAAAATAACAACATAAAAAATAAGTAGAGAGTAACCGCTTAAGATGTTAAATATTTTTTATTATATTATATTTGTTTAGTTTATTTAACCGTAATATAACAAGTAATTAATTAATCTCACATGAGTACAATATGATTGTATTAGAATTAAAATAATGAATGTTAAAAGGCAGATGAACGTGAAGAATAAAGTGAATGTACGATAATATTCGATTGTTTCCGATATTTCTACTTAATTTTTATATTTTTTTTTATTAATTTTAATTAATTTATTGTTATTATTATTAGCAATTTATTTATTAATTTTCATTTTTATATTATTTAAATTTAGAAAGAAGGATATAAGAGTAGAAGATCATCTTGCATATATATATCAATAAAAAATAAACCAATTTTATATATTTTAAAATTATATTTTTTAATATGTTAGAAAATTATTTAAAAAAAGATACATGGAAAAAAAAATCTAAAAAATGTAAAAAATCTATTTGATTGCCAAAATTTATCTTATAATGTTTTTTTTTTCTAAAATGAAAGACATCCAAGTTATTATTTGGCTAAAATTAAATTCACACGTCTTGGTGCATAAGGTTAATGGTAAGAAAACAGTAACTCTTATTGGATCCAAAACAACGAAATGTAAATGCAAAAGAAAATCAATAAAATTGCTCTAAATATGACCGAATTATCCAAAGACACAAATGAAAATGACCTTCCGTTACTATCTATTAACAAGATGTCGACAACACCTATAAATAAATAAATAAAAGACAATACCTAAAAGGAATAGCAAAAGGCAACTAAAGGAATATTCAATAATATATATCCACATAGGTACGGCCCTCCATAACTAATCGAAATAACACTAGTATTGGATAAAGATCGTACGGTCTACATTCCAATTACCGATGAAGGTGAATTCAAAATCATTCGATCTTAAATCCAACAATTTTAATCCAACGGCTGAAGTGAACTCAAATCCTGGACGCAACACACCCACCAAATTCTCTAAAAGCTAAACCAAAGCAACAAAAACAAAGGGCCAACCAACTGAACCCTACGAGATACACCTCATAGAGTAAGTAGTCACGGGCGAATCCAGTGCGGGAGTAGTACAGTAAACCCTAGCATGATCACTCTCCAATCCATAATCCATCATCGGACGGTACTCCAAATCCTCATCATGATCATACACAAACTCGGGAATCTCCACATTGTTCCTCCGAACGTACTCCCATAGACAATTAACCCTGCTCACGTACCTCAGTTTACCATACAACCTGTCACACCGAATCAAAACCCAACATTAGCCATTAAATTAAATCAAACAACGACCTGAATTAATAACCAAACTTATGCACAATCACATTAACTGATTATTCAATTTAACGCGGAATTTAGACCTGAATTTTCTTACCCGGCTTTGAAGAGAAAACGGCCAAAGGTAGCGAGGAAAAGACGGGCTTGTAAACCAGGGTGAATAAAATAAACTGCTTCTAAATTCTCTTTCACGTTCGCTGGAATCGCGTCGTAGAGAGATCGGAGAGAAGAGATTCCGGGGAAATTCTCGCTTCTCTGAACGCCGGTGTGAATATAAAGTACCGAGAATTTTCTCTTCCCTAGTTTCGGGAAAATCCTCTGTTCCAAATATTTCTTCAGAACGTCAACGCTTACCAATCGCGCTGAATCACAAAATCAACAAAATAAAAATCAATAAGAAAATTAATATATATAATCAATTTTCACTAGAAATACATCGGAAAAAAAAAAACTGAATTTTACCAGGGAAGAATTTTCCGATAATGCGGAGGATCTTGCGGCCATGTTTGTCTTTGCCTTTGATCTTGAAAACCTCTAATTTCTCGAGTAATTCTTCTTGTTCAAGTTCAGTTATGGAGGTACTCATGTTTTTTTTTTGGTACTGAAGAGAAAGGTTTTTGGGTAGAAGTAGAAGATAAAGAACGTGAAGGTGTAATTATGATTGCGAATGTGATTGTGAATTGGGATATATAGGGATTATAAAGATTGATAAAGATAACGTTAACAATAATTAAGATAAAATGTAGAAAAAATAATAAATGAGATAAAAAAAAATTAGGGCAAAATTGAGATTTTGGGAGAAACGATGAAAAAGGAAGGTGGGAGGGAAAGGAATTGGAGAAAAAAATTAATGAAAAAATAAAATTAAAAAAGAAACGATTTTGCGGTTGCGCGGCTATTGGGAATATTCGTAAGCATCTTCCATTTTTTTAGAGGCACTCGTGGGGTCCACATGGGCGTTATCTTATGACTGGGATCAGTACGAAGATGCGATCGTAGCCGTACGTTCGTTCGCTGTGGAGGAACATGATTTGTCCGTTAATTGTATTTGTGTTGAGTTTAATGATGGTTAAAGGAAACCGTGGTCACGGTCTCGTGGTTTGTGTTTGTCTGCTTGCAATAATTGTGTTTTTTTTTTTTTGACACATGATTCTGTGATTGGTGTGAATGTGCGATCGTCTTTCTTGAACAGTATTATTATTATTATTATTATTATTATTATTATTATTATTATTATTATTTTTCAATAGATAGTTTGTTGACTGGTTCATTGAATTATATTTGAATAAATTATCATTTTTTGTGATACTTTTGGTATCCGATATACAATTCGTCTAAAGAAGATGAAGAAGAGATCCACGAAGGAATAAATATAAGTGTCTTTTGATTCCTTTAGATATATAAACTGTTTAATTCTAAACATGTTGCCTCCCTTGGATTTATTTAGTGCAACATAGTGTTATTAAAGGTCTTAAATTCTAAACATGAGATCACAAGACAAATATTCAGAAAAAGTAAAAAGACAAAAATTTAAAAAAAAAAATATGTAGATAAAGAATTAGAGCAATCTTTTTATTTCAATATTTGTTTTGTATAATATTTGATTGTCTTAGTCAGTTTCTTCTAGGATATACAAGATGTTAGAAACTTCTGGTTTAATGTACAATTGTAATATTTGAAAAATATTATCTTCTCTGAATTTTCTATACCCATGATTTGATATTATTTTTCTTTGTGATCTGTATAATTTTTATTTTTTTATTTTCTAATACCAAATTCCTTATACACGTAATAAGGTAATAAATAATTGGATTTTTGCAGTTTTCAATTCAGTCCGCAGGGGATTCAGCGACAATAGACAATTGTTTTAGAAAGTGTGATGAATGGTGGTTTGGAAGCAAAATTTATTAGACCCACATGACTAATAAGACGATTATACTAGATTTGAAGTTATATAAAAAGAACCTCTTATCGAAGGTTATATGCATCTTTGCGCTTGGGGCAATGACGCAGTTAGTGAAGTACTAACCGAGGCGCATCTATTACTGGTTAAAAACTATTTCCAAACCCCCTCTTAGGTTTGAGTTGAATTCAAGCCTTTGAGAATTTCTGGAAGGACTCTCTTTGGGGTAAGGTCCTACAATTTAAGTTCAATGTATATATTTATTTTTAATAAATAGAAAATTTTAATTTTTGTTTCTTAAAAATTACTCAGTTTATCCCATAATAATTAAATCATTTACAAAAAAAAAATCCAAAGTAATTATCTATTTCAATTTATTAACACTATTTGCATCAATGAAATTAGGTTCGTCAATAATCTTAGATGTTGGAAATATGATGATCAATTAGTTCATGTATAATAAACTTCAAATACATTTAGAGTCCTCTTGTTCAAATTCAATAGTTTAGTTTGCTGTCTTCTATTGTTCGTGTTGTTCCCAAGGAATCTAATTTCATATCCATTAAGCATTATTGAAAAAAAAAAAAAATTTAATTTTTTTTCAGATTGAATTTCAAAATATTTGATAAAAAAAATTATAAGACTCTTACTATTTTTCATTCTCCAACACGAAAATACAATATATGCATAAGTAAAAATAAAAAGGTAAAAGCCTTTCAATGCCAATATATATATATATATATATATATATATATATATATATCAATTGATATAATTATTTTGTATAAAAAGACTTAATCCTTTTTTACATGCATATAACTATTGACAAGAGAACCAATGGAACATAACATTAACCTTAATTGTAAATGCATCTCAGCAAATGACCAAGAAAGAAAAAGCAAAACATATCATTAACCATTGAGATTGAACCATACAATTGCACAAATTCTTTAAAATAACTCACTTAGGATTTGCCAATTGGTGGAGTGAGAACACGCTGAAGAAGTTTACAAAATTACGAACTTTCTACAATAGTGCACACAATATAATTTTTAGTCCCACATCGGTTACATAAAGCGAATAGTATGGAGCAAAAGATATAAAATAGAAGTGTGAGTTACTTTGTAACATACTTACCTGGATGGAGTCAATGGGTGATAAAAAAGGCCTATGGCTTAGGCAAGTGACCTCCATTGCACTTAGGAGGGGTGCTAGCCTAAGGTCTACCCAAGTGGTGGAGCCTACATCATAATTTGTTGCGGCAGGGGCCTGCGTTCGCGCGGCCCCTTCTAACTAATTATTAGAATTTATGTTCATTTCGATGCATTTATTAGTGCTAGTATTAAAGCTCATATATGTATTTTGATGACTTTATTGCAAAATATCTAATGCAAATAATCATTTAAGTTTTCACTTATAATTGTTTAAGAGATGATTGAAGTACCAAAATATGTTTTCTCTTATAATTGTTCAAATTATAACATTGTCAACTTAGATGATGCTAATTATGCATTTAGAGTTTAACTCTTACAAATTACAAGTGCCTTTTGATTCCTTTAGATATATAAACTAATTAATTCTAAACATGTGGCCTCCCTTTGGCTTATTCAGTGCAACATAGTGCTATTAAAGGTGTTAAATTCTATCTACTAACAAAAAGTCTATAACAATTATGTTAAATGTCTCAAACATGAGATGACAAGACAAATATTGAGAAAAAATAAAAAGACAAAAAAAAAAAAAATATGTATACAAAGAATTAGAGGAATCATTTTCTTTCACCATTTGTTTTGTATAATATTTGATTGTCTCAGTCAGATTCCTTATACATGTAATAAAGTAACAAATAATTGGATTTTTGCAATTTTCAGTTCTGTCAACAGGGTATTAAGTGACAATTGACATTTGTTTAAGAAAGAATGATGAATGGTGGTTTGGAAGCTAAATTTATTAGTCCCACATGGCTAATAAGAGGATTATACGTGATTTGAAGTTATATAAAAAGAACCTCTTATCGAAGGTTTATATGCATCTTTGCGCTTGGGGCAATGACGCAGCTAGTGAGGTACTAACCGAGGCGCGTCTATTGCTGGTTGAAAACTATTTCCAAACCCCCTCTTAGGCTTGAGTTGAATTCAAGCCTTTGAGAATTTCTGGAAGGACTCTCTTTGGGGTAAGGTCCTACAATTTAAGTTCAATGTATATATTTATTTTTAATAAATAGAAAATTTTAATTTTTGTTTCTTAAAAATTATTCAGTTTATCCCATAATAATTAACTCATTTACAAAAAAACATCCAATGGAACATAACATTAACCTTCATTGTAAATGCATCTCAGCAAATGACCAAGAAAGAAAAAAAGCAAAACATATCATTAACAATTTAGATTGAACCTTACAATTGTACAAATTCTTTAAAATAACTCACTTAGGATTTGCCAATTGGTGGAGTGAGAACACGCTGAAGAAGTTTACAAAATTACGAACTTTCTACAATAGTGCACACAATATAATTTTTAGTCCCACATCGGTTACATAAAGCGAATAGTATGGAGCAAAATATATAAAATAGAAGTGTGAGTTACTTTGTAACATACTTACCTGGATGGAGTCAATGGGTGATCAAAAAGGCCTATGGCTTAGGCAAGTGACCTCCATTGCACTTAGGAGGGGTGCTAGCCTAAGGTCTACCCAAGTGGTGGAGCCTACATCATAATTTGTTGCGGTGGGGGCCTGCGTTCGCGCGGCCCCTTCTAATTAATTATTAGAATTTATGTTCCTTTCGATGCATTTATTAGTGCTAGTATTAAAGCTCATATATGTATTCTGATGACTTTATTGCAAAAGATCTAATGCAAATAATCATTTAAGTTTTCACTTATAATTGTTTAAGAGATGATTGAAGTACCAAAATATGTTTTCTCTTATAATTGTTCAAATTATAACATTGTCAACTTAGATGATGCTAATTATGCGTTTAAAGTTTAACTGTTACAAATTACAAGTGCCTTTTGATTCCTTTAGATATATAAACTAATTAATTATAAAACAAGTGGCCTCCCTTTGGCTTATTCGGTGCAACATAGTGTTATTAAATGTGTTAAATTCTATCTACTAACAAAAAGTCTATAACAATTATGTTAAATGTCTCAAACATGAGATGACAAGACAAATATTGAGAAAAAATAAAAAGACAAAAAAAAATATGTAGACAAAGAATTAGAGGAATCCTTTTCATTCAACATTTGTTTCGTATAATATTTGATTGTCTCAGTCAGTTTCTTTTAAGAGATTTAGGATGTTAGAAATTTCTGGGTTAATGTTCAATTGTAATATTTAAAAAAATTATCTGGTGTGAATTTTCTATACCCATAATTTGACTTTTTATTTATTTTATATCTCCTTGTACAAAATTCCTTATACATGTAATAAAGTAACAAATAATTGGATTTTTGCAATTTTTAGTCTGTCCACAGGGTATTAAGTGACAATTGACATTTGTTTAAGAAAGAATGATGAATGGTGGTTTGGAAGCAAAATTTATTAGTCCCACATGGCTAATAAGAGGATTATACGATTTTTGATGTTATATAAAAAGAACCTCTCATCGAAGGTTATATGCATCTTTGCGCTTGGGGCAATGACGCAGCTAGTGAGGTACTAACTGAGGCGCGTCTATTGCTGGTTGAAAACTATTTCCAAACCCCCTCTTAGGCTTGAGTTAAACTTAAGCCTTTGAGAATTTTTAGAAGGACTCTCTCTTGGGTAAAGTCCTACAATTTAAGTTTAATGTATGTATTTATTTTTGATAAATAGAAAATTTTAATTTTTGATTTAAAAAATTTACTCACTCTAGCCCATAATAATTAACTCATTTAAAAAAAAAAAATTGTGAGTCCTCTGAAAATATTCTTATAATGTAATTAATGTTCAATAATCGCTCAAATTCAAAACCTTAGTTTGTTGTCTTCTACTGTTCGTGTTGTTCCCATGAATCTAATTCCGTATCCATTAAGCATTGTTGAAACAAAAAAATACATAAATTTTGTTTTTAAGACTGAATTTTGAAAATATTTGATAAAAAAATTATTAGACTCTTGCTATTTTTCCTTCTCCAACACGAAAATACATGGATGTAAAAGTGAAAATAAAAAGATAAAAGTCTTTCAATGCAAAAAAACAATATATATATATATATATATATATATATACCAATTGACATAATTATTTTATATAAAAAGACTTAATTCTTTTTTACATGCATATTTTTTATATAATAATATGACTAATTAATAATTTATACAAATATTTTTTTTTTATAAAATTATTAAGATATTATCTGAGAAGAACTATGTCTCGTTAAGGATTAAAAAGACGGGTTTTATTATCCAAGAAAATAATTAAAATAAAATAAACAAAAATACAATTTTACTAAAATATTGTTATCAACTAAAAATAATATTTTTTAATTCGACTTGGGCCTCAAAAAATGTATTGGGTCAGCTTGATGGTCAATGAGATTCATGGCATAAGCTAATTACCTCCGTTGCACATAGAAGAAGGATGCTAATCTGAAAGTCTATGCAAGTGATTTTCTCATCAACAACATATACAAGATTGTAAATTATATTTTGAAATTAAATAAAGATTGATATAAAAAATGTAAGATTTGTTATCAAAGTTAACTTAATAATGAGAGAAGGGTTATATATATATATATATATATATATATATATATATATATATATATATATATAAAAACAAATAGAAAAAAATGAAAAGATCTTAAGCAAAAGTTTTGAGAAATTCGTCAATTAACTTGTAGAAGAGTTTTAAGTAATACAATATATGTGTTTATCCACAAAATTAATCATTGATAACTATTATATTCACAACGAAATATTGCTCGTTGAAAACTATTTCCAAACTCCCTCTTAGGTTTGAGTTGAACTCAAATCTTTGAGAATTTCTGGAAGGACTCTCTTTCATGTAAAGTCCTACAATTTAAGTTCAATGCATATGTTTAATCTTACGATTTAAGTTCCACGTGTATATTTATTTTTAATAAATACAAAATTTTAATTTTTTATTCTTAAAAATTACTCACTCTAACCCATAATAATTAACTCATTTAAAAAAAAAAATTGTCTAAAGTAATTGTCTCTTTCAATTTATTAACACTATTTGCATCAATGAAATTAGGTTCATCAATAATCTTAAATGTTGGAAATATAATGGTCAATTAGTTCAAGTATTATAAACTTCAAATAAATTTATAGTCCTCCTCAAAACATTTTTTTTATTGTAATTAATGTTCAATAATCGCTCAAATTCAAAATATTAGTTTGTTGTCTTGTACTGTTAGAGTTGTTCCCATGAATCTAATTTTGTATCTATCAATCATTGTTGAAACAAAAAAATACATAAATTTTGTTTATTTTTAAAACTGAATTTTAAAAATATTTGATAAAAAAAACTACAAGACTCTTGCTATTTTTCATTTTCCGACACAAAAATACATGTATGTAAAAATAAAAATAAAAAGGTAAAAGTCTTT
>JBBPBT010000152.1:6247185-6275711 GCA_037974875.1 Cicer bijugum | reverse complement strand
ATATATATATATATATATATATACCAATTGACATAATTATCTTGTATAAAAAGACTTAATTCTTTTTTATATACATATTTATTTTATATAATAATATAACTAATTAATAGTTTATGCAAATATTTGTTTTATAAAATTAATAAGATATTATCTAAAGAAGAACTATGTCTCGTTAAAGATTAAAAAGACGGATTTTATTATCCAAGAAAATAAAAAAAAAATACAATTTTACTAAAATATTATTATCAACTAAAAATAATTTTTTTTTACTTCGACTTGGGCCTCAAAAAATGTATTGGGTCAGTTTGATGGTCAATGAGATTCATGGAGTATTGCCTTTTGTACCCCCCCAATTAGACTTCTACCCCCCATTTTCATAAAAATCCAAATTTAACCCTCATAAATACACTCACTTGTGCAGTAAATTTTTTTTACCTCAACAGCGGAAATTTCCGGTAAGCTATTAATCGTTTTTGAAATTTCCGGTAGTTACCGGAAATTTGCAAATTGAAATTTTCGGTAGTTAAAATTTGAATACCGGAAATTTCAAATTTCTGGTAACACCCGGAAATTTGAAATTTCCGGTAGTTATGATGTGTGTACCGGAAATTTGGTTATTTGAAATTTCCGGTAGTCTTCCCGGAAATTTCAAAAATCCGGCAGTTTTATTTATTTATTTTTCCTATTTTTTTAATGTGTTTGTTATTGTATTTGTTTTTTTTTTTGAAATAGGGATGACAAATGCACAACCTGTATTTATAGATTTAACTGAAGCGTTTACAACTGATCAAATTTTTGAGTCACGAGAAGCTGTTATATCATGGGCAAGAGAGATAGGTCGACAAAATCGAGTAGCTGTTATTATTACTCGATCAGACGTAGAGACTGGAAAGAGAGGAAGAAAGTCAAAATTAATTCTTGGTTGTGATAGAGGTGGAGAATATAAGTCAAATAAAAATGACACAGGTACTTCAACTAAAAGGTGTGGATGTCCGTTTAAACTTAGATCGAGACCACTGAAAAATGATGAAGGATGGATTATTAATTTAATTTGTGGACTTCACAACCATGAGTTAATAGCTACTTTTGAAAATAATGCATGGATGGGACGCTTAACAGAAGAAGATAAGAAAAATGTTGACGAGTTGACAAAATATCACGTTGCACCGAGATACATCTTGTCATATTTGAGAGATCATGATAACGAGAATGTGACTAGTATCTATCAAATTTACAAGCGACGAAGTACATACAAGAAGAATTTGATGGGACCTAGAACTGATATGCAACATTTGTTGAAGTTACTTGAAGCTGAGAAATATACTTGTTGGAGTAGGACTCATGAGGACTCCAACATTGTGAGGGATATATTTTGGACGCACCCAGATTCCATAACTTTGCTGAACATGTTCCCTCTTGTACTGATTATGGATAGTACCTATAAAACCAACAAGTATAGGTTACCGTTGTTTGAAATTGTTGGTGTAACTTCAACTGGGTTGACATTTAATGTTGCATTTGCTTATATGGATTCTGAACGTCAAGACAACTTTTGGTGGGCATTGGAGAAGTTAAAAGAGTTGTTTCTTTCAAACACGTCATTTCCTCAGGTGATTGTCACTGACAGAGAACTTGCTTTAATGAATGCAATTAAATTTGTATTTCCATCTTCAACAAATTTACTTTGCCAACTTCATATTAACAAAAATGTTAGAGCCAAATGCAAACAATATATATTAAACAATCCATTAAAGGAGATTTTTGTAAGGCATGGAATGGTATGAATGACATGTTGAAGTATCAAATTATTAAGATCAAAGGTTCATTTGAGACAAGTAAGGGTCGCAAATAGCATGTACACAACAATCCATTCTTTAAGGAATTGACTTGGGTGGTATCTAGGAAAGCTTTAGGTGATATTGTTGAAGAATACAAGAGAGTCAGTTATGTCGGTAATGATAAATATGCTTGTTGTTGTATACTTAGAAAGACTCATGGATTACCTTGTGCGTGTGAGTTAGCACGATACAAGCTTGAAGGCGTTCCAATCCCATTAGATGTTGTTCATATACATTGGAGGAAACTAACCTTGAATAGTGATCAAGAGGATGAACAATTGACAAGTGATTCAGAGTTGGACATTACATTGGAGATGAATATAATTTGGAAAACATGGAAAACTCTTAATGTTGCTGGAAGAAGGGCATTAAAGAGCAAGTTGCGTGAAATAGCATATCCGGAGACAACATCAATCTGTGCACCAGTGGATAAAATCAAAACAAAAGGTGGTGTTAAGAAAAAAGGCAATAAGCCGAAGGGATATGACGTATATCGCGACCCATCATACTTTGAGCATGTTGATAATCAAGTCTCCCAGCAAGCATCCAAACAATTCTCCCATCAAGCATCCAAACAAGTCTCTCATCAAACATCCAAACAAGTCTCTCATCAAACATCCAAACAAGTCTCCCATCAGGTTAAAAAATATTTCCACGAGTTTCCTGCTTTAATTCGTCCATATATTGAAAATATAGTTAATGTTAAAGCAGATGGAAACTGTGGATATCGTGCTATTGCTGCTTTACTTGGTCATGGTGAAGAATCCTGGAGCATTATACGTCGACAGTTGTATACAGAGATTAAATTAAAACCAGATTTGTATGCTGCATTATTCCAAGAACGTTTGCAAGAAGTGACAGAGTCTTTACTTGTAACTGATTTGGACAACCAAGGTCACGAGAAGTGCAGCCGGTCCCCATGCCCATTTACCGCAGCTATCAAGATCTTGAAACAAAAAGAGATATTTTGCAGATACAAGTGTAAAACTCTTATCAGCCAGAATATTACACCCTACCAAATGAAGTAGATATGCCCTAGCAGCACAATCATATCTACGTTCATGAAGGTTCTTATAAAATACCTCTTTCAACCATTCAAAACTATAAGATGCCCCTCTGTTAGTCCTAGTCTCAGCCACAGCTTCATCATATGAAACTCCCAACAACTGAACAGCAGCAGCAATTGCCAAATCTTCATTGACATTTGCGAGAGGTGTAAAAAACTCTCCAGTACATAGGATGCTCAAAAGACCCCTTACATCGTCAAGAGTAATAGTCATTTCACCGAATGGCAGGTGAAATGAACTAGTCTCTGCGTGCCATCTCTCAGCAAAAGCAGATATCATATTACAATCAATCATCTGCAGACTACATCTTCTCAGAGGTCGTAATCCAGATATATTAATCCAATTATCAATTTCAGCAGGTAATTGATATTTGATATCAATGAATTTGTCCTGTTTTTTGCCATTTAAAACAACTTTCAAGGCACGTCTTTCCTATTTAATTAAAAATAACACACAATTAAAAATTATAATATGTAATAAATTATAATGTTATAACTACAAATAATCTAATAACTATAAATAAATTATTAAACTACAAATAATCTTATACTATAAATAAATAATTTACTAACCTGACCATTCCACACATTAATGGCTATATGATGCTCATAATCGGTAAGGACAGAAAGATCATAAGGACCTCCAGGAAAAATCGGCTGTTCAGGCTGGTCATACTGAGGCTGCTGCTGCTCATACTGCTCATACTGCTGCTGCTCCTGCGGCTGGTCATCCTGCGGCTGCTCATACTGATCATATTGCGCCTGCTCATCTTGCTGCTGCTCAAACTGCGGCTGATCATATTGTGTAGGCTGCTCATCCGGGGGCGCCTGCTCCTCATTCCTTCTTCTCCTTTTCTCAACAGCAGCTCTCCTATTTGATTGAGTAGGAGGCCGAACTCGAGAATGGTCGCCATCAGTTTTTGCTCCTCTGGTCCTCACTAACAATATTAAAAACAAAAAATTAACAAAAAAAAAAAACCAAAACAGTACCGGAAATTTGAAATTTCTGGGAAGTGAACCGGAAATTTGAAATTTCCGGTTAGTATCCCGGAAATTTCAAAAACGAAATTTCCGGTTAGTATCTCGGAAATTTCAAAAACGAAATTTCCGGTGTATATTTTTAACTACCGGAAATTTCATTCCTTGAAATTTCCGGTAAAAGAATTTTTCCAGAAAAAGCTTACTTTTCGGATTTTTCAAATCTTTGGTACGAATGTATGTTTTTTTTTTTTACTTTTTTACTAAATTTTTTAAAGGTATTTTAGGTATTTCAGCCAAAAATCATTAAATTGAGGGATAGGGGTTTAATTGGGGGTACAAAAGCCAATTCTCAGATTCATGGCATAAGCTAATTACCTCCATTGCACGTAAAAGAAGGATGCTAATCTAAAAGTCTATGCAAGTAATGTATCCCGTACCCATCCAATAATAGTTTCAAACTTCAATAATTTTTAGTCTTGGAGTTTGTACCAATAAGGTTCACCCTTATTCAATCTAAACTTATAGATTTTCTCATCAACTACTTATACAAGATTGTAAGCTATATTTTGAAATTGAATAAAGATTGTTATAAAAAATGTAAGATTTGTTATCAAAGTTAACTTAACAATGAGAGAAAGGTTATACATATAAAAAAAAGGGAAGTAGTGGAAAATTAAAAGATTATAGGGGAAAAGATTTTTTAACTTCTTCAATTAACTTGTAGAAGAGTTTTAGTAATACGATATATGTGTTTATACTTAAAATTAACCATTCATAGCTATTATATTCACAACGAAATATTTAGAGTGAATAGTATAAATTTAAATTAATTTTAGTCCCATAACGAAATATAAGAATATACAAATTTAAATTTAAATTAATTTTAGTCTCGCAACGGAATATGTAAAGCGAATAGTATCAAACAAAAGGTATTAACGATAAATGTTTGTTGCATTTATACATACGTGGCCAGGGTGAATCGAATATCAAGAAGGCTTATGGTATAGACTAGTGTCCTCCATTGAAAGGGGTTAGATAAATATTATTTACATTATACATACATGGACGGGGTCAATCGGTTATCAATATTCGCGCGACCCTCTTTTAATATTGATTACAATCTTTGACATTATTTGTCTTAATATTTTTATTAGAGTTTGAAACTCTTTGGTTGTGTTTTAGAGTTGGACTTAGAGAGATAAACATTTTTTGTAAAATTGTTTTGATTTAATTTTTTTAAAATAATATGTTAAATGAATAAATAATTATTTAAAAACAATTAATTAATTTTTTAAAATTAATAAATTGTTTAATTGAAAAAGAAAAGCAAGTCCTCCTCCAAACTCAATTTATTGTACAAATGTACTTATTAGATACGATTGTATCTGAATGTAAGATCAGGTTCAAAACTCATGTGTAATCTTAATGTCCATTCATGTCCAACCTACAAGGTACAACCTCATTTAACTCATCGTAGACTAAATTGTTCAGTTAATAAATTCTAATACTTTTGTTAAATTTTAAGTGTTATTTTACTGTTATTTACACATGTTAAAAAATAAAATAAAAATATGTTACTTTTGATATAATTATCTGTATAGTATCTTTGATTTCTTACCATCTTATTTTATATATTTTTTCTTTTCGACAAATAGTTAAGGATATTTATGGCAAAAGACTAATTAATAAAATAAGGAACAAATAACTTTTAGAAAATGTCATTTAAAAAGAATAAGACAAATACTTATTTCGTCCTTAAAAATACTTATTTATGTTAAAAAACATAGATTTTGATCATTTAAAATTTGATTAGGAAAGAAATAAAATCTAACTAAAAATTATTTTGTTTAAATTGAAATTCGGCCTAAGAACAATTGTAGTAACAAGAAAACAAATTTATTTATTTAATCATTATTTATTATTTTTGGTCTAGAATCATTAAATTTTTTTGTTGCCATAAATAAAAATATATAATAACAATCAAACTCTAAAAAGAAGTATATAATTTATTGGGTAAAAAAGTATATAACCGTTGTTCGTAAAAAAACATATAATTGATAATAGGCTGAGACTGTTCGTTTTCACTAAAATAAAAGCCCACGAGCATAGGTTTTATAAATACCTCATTACATTCTCATTTTCTCATTCTATGTAAAGCTTTTAGGTACTTTTAAAATTTTATTTTCAATATATTTGTATTGATCCTTGTTAAAAATCCATTTTCTCGTTTTTGATTATTTATGAACATAAAATCTGCTTTAAAAAAAAACTTCAATTGAGGAAACAAAATCCTATTTGACTCCAAAATTTTAAAAGACATCTTTATGTTTGTTACGATGGTGGAATTATGATCGATTTTTGAATTGTAATTACAATAAATTTTGCTTCATCTAATTTATAATTGAATTATTTATTTTTCCAATCTTGATTATTCAAGAACGTTTAATCTTCTCTGTTAAAAAAAAGGCCATTTGATTTTCTAAATAAAAATTAACAACATAAACAAACCCTAAAAATATGAATTATGATAAATTTGAAATTTTAATTCCATCATATTTTCATGCTATTGGAATACAGAATTTCACAATCTTAATTAGTCAAGAACATTAAATATTCTGCTTGAGAAAAATTAAAAAACCCTACTTGTGTAAACATGCTCTATTCCAATTCCATGTTTGGCACCAATACTTTGAAAAGATAAATTTTGGTTTGCTCCAGTTAGTTTGAAAATTGTGTTTGTTACCATTTTGGATATCCATTTTCTCATTCTTAATTATTCAAGAAATTCAATCTTCTGCTTGAGAAAATAAATAAAGAACATTGAGCAAACATGTTATGTTCCAAGACCTTATTTGATACAAATATTTTGAAATGATCTTTTTAATGTTTGTTATGATAATGGAGTTATGCACGATTTTGAGATATCCATTTCATCATTCTTGATTATTCAAGAACATTCATATCTTCTAAATGTAAGGAAATTTATTTGTTCATAATGTAATAAATGAAAGTTAGGTTTGTGAATTGATAAGTGAAATGAAATATTTTTCCATTATCTATAAAAGAGGGTTTGTAAGGGATTGAATGTCTTGATGGCCCAAATGTGACAAATGACATCTTAATGTGAAATCTAGTTGTTACCTTAATGAAATTTTAATATGAACTTTTATTCATAATGTAAAATTTGAATGAATAATTTAATACTTTGTGCTTTGACGACCCTAATCCCTTTGCAATTACAATATGAAGTTACTTTACAGATGAATACTTTATGAGTTGTGACCGTTATTTAGGTGATTGAGAGATAAAATCTTACATGTCCTAGTATACAATCAGATATCACTTTATTTGTGTTGATAATTGTAAGTGCAAGTATTGGATTTAGTAACTGAATATAAGTGCGAAGGAAGTTGATATTTCAAGCGAGAGATAGAAACACATTTGAAATTTACTATAAATATCATTTAATATTGGTGAAAAATACTAGTATTTCAAATTATGTTTTATCTTATGTTTATAAAATATATGTGAAAAAAAATGTATACTTGCATCTAAGTGGAACTTGATCCATATAATTTGAGTTTATGATAAGGCTCTAAGTTTGACTTCATGAATGACACATAGTGAGTTTACATATGAAGATCAAATGTTCTAAGTTGTTGAATCTAAATCTTGTCCTACAATTTTAGATTGGTAAAATTGATTCAGAGGGAAACTATGGATCAAAATAAGGTATATAACTTATTTATCTCCATGGAATCAAAAGTGAAAATGTAAGCGGTAGTATATGTTTACCAGCGTGCTAAGTGCTTGGATTACATGTTTTTGGTATTCAAGTTGATTTTAACCTACCATATATGCAACTATTATATTCACATTCCATAAGAACACACAAATTCATATATTTTAACTTTTAACTCTTATGGAACAATTGTCACAATGACAAAAATAAATATATTTTAGACCACTGTACTCTTAACTTAGAACTACAACAAAAACTACATAAATTTTGCACTACTAAGAACTATTCCCTATTTAAATCCGAACCTATAGGTTTTTTCCTCCATAATTTAGTAAAGATCGTAAGCTATATCTTGAAATTGAATAAAAAGTGAAAAAAAAAATTAATTTCAAAGTTAACTTAATAATGAAAGAAAGTTTATATATATATTACAAAAAGAAAAAAGAGTAGAAATCGAAAAGAACATAGAGCAAATTTTTCCATAAATCCATCCTTTGATTTTTACAAGAATTCTTAAGTGAGACGATAAAAGCTTTCACTAAACTAGTCATTATTAACACCGAGTTGATTTTATTTTAAAATATATGTAACTAGTATATTCACATTCCATAAGAACATACAAATTACTACTTTAACTAATTTTAGTCCCACATTAAAATATTTAGAGAGAACAGTACGAAGCAAGAGATATAAAAGAGAAATGTTTGTTTTATTGCAACTTACATACCTGGATGGGGTCAATGGGTGATCAAGATAGTCCATGGCCTAGGGTACTGACCTCCATCGCACATAAAGGAGGTGTGCTAGCCTAAGGTCTACCCAAGTGGTGGATCTTACATCATAATTTGTGGTTGTGAGGGCAAGCGTTCGCGCGGCCCCTTTCCAATATTAGTTGCAAATATTTTTTAAAAGTTAACTTAATATTTTTATATTCTTTGAACTCTTTGTTTCTGTTTATGAGTTAGATTTTAAAGAGCTAAATATTTTTTTTAATAGTTTGGATTTTAAAAAAAATAACATGTTAAATTATATGATGATTTTGTACTTTAATTATGCTTAATTCATTTATAAAAATGCAACATGTCCTCCCCAAAAAAAGTGTCTATATGATTGCATAAATGTATTATTTGGATACAACTGTATCCATAGGAATACTATATATCCTTAATTTCTTCATATTTCATTATTTTCCCAAGACTTTTTCTTATTTGAATCATTATACGCTATTTAGAGAAAACTCATCATAGGCATCATAATGTGGTGAATAATTGGATTTTGTATATTTTTTCAAACAATATAAGAATGGTATGTTAGAATTATAGATCAATTTTTTAAGGCAGAGAGTGGTGAGTGGCGATTTAGAAGCAACATTTCTTAGTCTCATATTGTTGGTAAGATGAAAATATGTGATTAATGTTAGCATTTCAATGAAAGTAAAACCAGAAAAAGGAAATGAACTATTCGAATGTGTGTTGTTTTATTTTTTAGGCGAATATGCTATTTATACACAACTTTTATTACATTGTTTCTAACTAACTAACAAATGGTTAGTTAGTTAGCTGATTACATACAATCAAATTTAACTTGAATTACACAAACTGATTACAGAGTCTGTTTAACGTTCTCTATTTTTCTGACACTCAAAACCAAGAACGTTCTTGGTTTTCAACACTTTCCCTTAATTCAAGTTTCTAAATGATTTTACACTTAGAATTCTTCTTAGCTCTTTAAATCTACTTGTCCTCAAGACCTTGATCATTATATCAGACAATTGAGCTTCAGTTTGATAATAAATGAGCTTCAACTTGCTCTTCCAACTTAGTCTCTTAAGAAGTGAAACTTTGTCTCAATGTGTTTGCTTATTCCATGAGACACAAAGTTCTTTGCCAGATTTATTGTTGAAATATTGTAAATCAACAATGAAATTGGCCTGCAAATTTCAATCTTCAGCTATGTTGTTAATGACTCCAACCACAATGCTAGGTAGGCAACATAATTGCCAACAATATACTCAGCTTCGCATGATGAAAGTAATATCACATGTTGCTTCTTTGAGCTCCATGCTATTGGTGATTTCGTGAATTTGAACACATATCCTAAAATTCTCCTTCTATCATTCTTGTCTCCACACCAATCTCAGTCTGAATATCCCAACAAGTCTTCATTTTCATGATTTTAATCTGTTGCAAACATAATGTCATACTCAATTGTGCCTTGGATATATCTCATGATTCTCTTAACTGTGAGCCAATGAGAATACTTGGGTTTCTTCATGAATCTGCTTACCGCACCCACGTTATAGCAATTGCCAGGTCTTGTATTGCACCCACAACTTGCTTGAATAAGGTCGAATAAGCCAACTCTTATTCAATTTTTGTTCCCAACTTTGCATTGATCTCTATTGGAATGGTTGTAGGGTTTCAATCAGCCATATTAAACCTTCTTAGAATTTCTCTAGCATACTTCTTCTGATGCATCAGCAAACCTTCACCAATATTAGTAAACTCAATACCTAGAAAATAATTCAGCTTGCCCAAATCTGTCATTTCAAACTCCTTATTTATGATTTCTTTGAATTGTTCAATTTCTCGCTTATTGCTTCCAATGACTAGTAAGTCATCTACATATAGGCAAATTAGGATCGTTGCAGGTTCTTCATTTAGTGTGTAATGCCTCACATAAACTCCATATACCATTGTGCATTTGATCAATCCAATGCCAATTAAAAATGAATTAATTCTTTTGTTCCAAACTTTTGGTGCTTGCTTCTAACCATATATGGTTCTCCTCCATTTGAGTACTTTATCCTCATTTCCCTCAATCACAAATCCTAATGGTTGAGAGACATACACCTCTTCTTCCAGTCATACATTCCGAAATGCATATTTTACATCAAGTGGGCACATCAGCCAGCCCGATTGTCTCAATTCTGGCCACTAGAGCAAACACTTCAGAATAGTCTATACATGCTCTTTATAGAAATCCCTTGGCAACCAATCTAGCTTTGTACTTAGCAATTGTTCCATTTGGATTCAACTTCAACTTGTAGACCCACTTTACTCCAATTTACTTCTGTTTTGGAGGCAAATATGTTAAATACCATGTTTGATTCTTCTCAACTACATCGATCTCTTCCACCATTGCTTTCTTCCAAGGTTCTTTATTCAATGCCTCTTAAATATTCAAAGGTTATGCATCATCAAATAATGCAAAATGTACTAAAAGGTAGAAGTTTTAAACTCTGGGTAAAGTCCTACAATTTAAGGTCAATATTTATATTCATTCTAAAATGTAGAAGTTTTAAACATTTTGAATTCTTGAATATTAACTATGTGTTTTGTCCATAGAGGAGTGCAAATTTAATCATTTAACCATTATGTTGTATTATTTCCGATTTAATTATTTATAAATTTAAGCATATTTGCGTTTGAAAGAATGGTGCAACTGATATGGTTATAGTAAGGACTCCCTTAGGGGTAAACTTCTACAATTTTAGTTAAACATTTATCTTATAGAAATAGATGTCTCTAACTCCTAATTATTGTATTTTAATTGTGTAGTCTTTTGTCAATTGTTGTATTTTATGATTGTTAGAAAATAATATATGTTCTATTATTTACTGTTATGGACCAGTTGTCACATGATAAAAATAAATAAATTTAAGACCATTATGATGTTAACCTACAACTAGATTAAAAACTACATAAAATTTGTTCTACTAAGGACTTCTCTCATATTAAATTCAAACTTATATGTTTTTTCCTCAATTATTCATTCAATATCAAAATCTTTATCTTGAAATTGAATAACAATTGACATAAAAGATGTAAGAGTTGATCTAAAAGTTAACTTAATAACGAAAGAAAATTTATATATATTAAAAAATATTATAAAAAACCCAAGAGTGAAAACAAAAAGATCAAATAGCAAAAGATTTCATAATTCCATCTATTGATTTCTACAAGAATTCGTAATGAAGTAGAGTATAAAAAAAAAATTGTTATGTACTATCCCCTTAATTTTAGCAAATCAAACATGTTTGAATTCTATGTTATTATTGTCATACAATCATATGCTTGTTGGACGTCGATGTTTTTATATACGACGTAAGAATTGTACTTGTGTATGCATGAAACCATTCAAGATGAAAGTTATAAATATCAGTCTGTGTCAAGTACATGTAATAATTTTCTTAAAATATGGTAATATTTATGATGGATTGGATTGAAAAGAATGAAATCCAACTTTCCCAAGACATATTCTCTTGCCTAAATTGTCCTTGTAGTTGATGAACCCAACTTTATTATAAAGCACAACTTAAAATGAAGGCTATGAAAAATACTCATTCTTCATCGGATTAAACTCATTCTACCAATGCCATATTGAGGTCAACATAAACAAATCTCTTGCAATTCAATGTCCTACAACATAAATTTCAAAAAAGTGTCAATTAGGCAGCAACACAGAAAGAGAAATAGTTAGATAATTAATTATAATTTTAACAACGCAAACCCTAAGAATAAGGGAAATGACAAGAGAACCAATGAAACATAACATTAACCTTCGTTGTAATTGCATCTAAACTAATGACCAAGAAGAAAAAGCAAAATATTACATTAATAACTCATATTCGACCAATAACTTACTTTGGATTTGCCAATTGGGGGAGTGAGAACACATTGGGGAAGTTTAAAAAATTATGAGCTTCCATTAACTGCAATAGTGCACACAATACTATTTTTAGTCCCACATCGGTTATATATAGGGAATAGTATGAAGCAATTGATATAAAATAAAAGTGTGAGTTAGCGTACAACATACTTACCTGGATGGAGTCAATGGGTTATCAAGAAGGCCCATGGCTTAGGCAAGTGACCTCCATTGCACTTAGGAGGGGTGCTAGCCTAAGGTCTACCCTAGTGGTGGAGTCTACATCATAATTTGTTTCTGTGGAGGCCTGCGTTCGCGCGGCCTCTTCTATTAAAGTATAAGAATGTAAGCGCTTTTGAATACTTATAATTAATTAAAGTATAATGCATCTAATTATTTACGTTTTCTCTTATAATTAATTAAGAGATGACTGAAGTACCAAGTATGTTTTCCCTTAGAATTGTTCAAAATATGATTGCCAAATTATGTCTTAATATTATCAACTTAGATGATGTCAATTCTACATTAAAGTTTAACTCTTACAATTTACATGTGTTTTTTGATTCCTTTAGATATATAAATTGATTAATTCTAAACATTTTGCCTCCCTTGGGCTTATTCAGTGCAACATAGTGTTAAAGGTCTTAAATTCTATCTACTAACAAACGGTCTATAACAATCATGTTAAAGGTCTCAAACATGAGATGACTAGAAAAATGTTCAGAAAAAGTAAAAAGACAAAAATAAAAAAATATATAGATAAAGAATTAGAAGAATCTTTTTCTTTCAACATTTGTTTGTATAATATTTGATTGTCTTAGTCACTTGCTTCCAAGAAATATATGAGGTTAGAAACTTTTGGTTTAAGGTACAACGGTAATATTTGAAAAACTTATCTGTTATAAATTTTATATGCCTATAATTTGATATTATTTTTCTTTGTTATCAATAGACTTTTTTATTGTCTAACTCTATGTACAAAATTCCTTATACACGTAATAAAGTAATAAATAATTGGATTTTTGCATTTTTCTGTTCGGTCTACATGGGGTTAAGTGATAATAAACATTTGTATAAGACAAAGAGTGATGAATGGTGGTTTGGAAGCAAAATTTATTAGTCCCACATAGCTAATAAGAGGATTATATGAAATTTGAAATTATATAAAAAAATAGTTTATCAAAGTTCAGAAGCATCTTTGCGCTTGGGGCAATGACGCAGCTAGTGAGGTACTAACCGAGGCGCGTCTATTGCTGGTTGAAAACTATTTCCAAACCCCCTCTTAAGCTTGAGTTCAACTCAAGCCTTTGAGAATTTCTGAAAGGACTCCCTTTAAGGTAAAGTCCTACAATTTAAGTTTAATGTATATGTTTATTTTTAATAAATATAAATTGTTAATTTTTTAATCTTTAAAAATTACTCTGTCAGCCAATAATTGTTAAGTCATTTACAAAAAAAATTGTCTCAAAGTAATTGTCTATTTCAATTTATTAACATTCTCTATATCAATGCATTTAGGTTCATCAATAATCTTAGATGTTGGTAATATGATTGTCGATTAATTCAAGTATCATAAACTTCAAATAATTTTATAGTCCACTTGAAAATATTTTTATAATGTAATTAATGTTTAATAATTGCTGAAAATATTAGTTTGCTGTTTTGTGTTCTTCTCATGGAATCTAATTTCGTATCCATTAAGCTGAAACAAAAAATACATAAATGATTCCCCTTTGTTTTTTTTTTTTCAAACTGCATTTCAAAATATTTTTTAAATTTATTTTAAAAAATTTATATTTGTATTTTTTTGCTTAGTTAGCAATCTAATGAAAAACAAATACACAAATATTAGTGACCATTTAAAAATAGGAAACAAGATTTTATATATATGTGCAACTCGTGTCTATAACCTGTACAACAATGTATATGCTTCTTCTACAAAGCTATGTTTGTTACTTTAAGACTAAAAACATTAACTAGGTTGATCAGGTTCGCTGTAACCAGACACTTGTGCAAGCTCTCGTAATATTTGTGCCGCCTCACGTACAAACATCTGTATCCAATTGAAACTAAGACAAGAGATTCACAAGGAATAGTCATGAGATAGTGAGTCGTTTATTGAAAGTTACATTGCCAGCGTTGGATTCTGGCAACTATTTTTTTTTTCAGACATAAATAAAAGTATATAATAACCATCAAACTCTAAAAAGAAGTACATAATTTATTTAATAAAAAAAGTATATAACTGTTGTTCGAAAAAAAAGCATATAATTGATAATAGGCTGAGACTATGCATTTTCACTAAAATAAAAGCCCACGAGGATAGGTTTTATAAATACCCCATATTACATTTTCATTTTCAATATATTTGTATTGATTCTTGTTGAAAATTCCATTTTCTCATTTTTTGATTATTTAAAAATATTTGATCTTCTATTTTTAAAAAATACCTAAATTGAGGAAACAAAATCCTATTTGACTCCAACATTTTAAAAGACACTTTTTATGTTTGTTACGATGGTGGAATCATGCTTCATTTTCGAATTTTAATTACAACAAATTTTGCCTCATTTGATTTATAATTGAGTTATTCATTTTCTCAATCTTGATTTTTCAAGAATGTGTAATCTTCTGTTTTTTTTTTTAAAGAGACCATTGATTTTCTAAATAAAAAATTAGCAGCATAAATAAACCCTAAAACTCAGAGTTATGATAAATTTAAAATTTTAATTTCATCATATTTGCATGTCTATTGAAATACAAAATTTCTCAGTCTTGATTAGTCAACAACATTCAATCTTGTGCTTAAGAAAAATCAAAGAACCCTATTTGAGCAAACATGCTTTATTCCAAGACCATGTTTGGTACCAATATTTTGAAAGATAAATTTTGGTTTGCAAAATTATGTTTGTTACTTATTCAGATATCCATTTTCTCATTCTTGATTATTCCAGAAATTCAATCTTCTATTTGAGAAAATAAAATAAAAAATATGGAACAAACATGTTATGTCCCAAAACCCTATTTGTTACAAATACTTTGAAATAAACTTTTTAATGTTTGTTATGATTATTGAGTTATACACGATTTTGAAATTTTAATTTCAACAATTGCTCCATTTAATTTATAATTAAGATATTCATTTCATAATTTTTGATTATTCAAGAACATTCAATCTTCTACTTAAAAAAAAAATAACTTTCAATTTTGTGAATCAAAATTTAACAATGAGATGGAATGTTTAATATATATATATATATATATATATATATATATATATAAATAAGTGAAATGGAATCTATTTCCATTATCTATAAAAGAGGGTTTGTATTATACTCGAGTCCAATAACCCCAATTTCGAATGCCAGTTGGATATACTTTGTTCCATGATATTCGTAAGGAATTGAATGTCTTGATGACCCAAATACGACAAATGACGCCTTAATGTGAAATCTAGTTGTTGCCTTAATGAAATTTTAATATGAACTCTTATTTATAATGTAAAATATGAATGAATAATTTAATATTTTGTGCTTTGATGACCCTAATCCCTTTGCAACTGCAATATGAAATTATTTTGCAGATGAATATTTTATGACCACTATTTAGGTGATTGATGGATAAAATCTGACAGGTCCTAGTATACAATCAAATACACTTGCTTTGTGTTGATAACTGTAAGTGCAAGTACTGGATTTAGTAACTAAATATAATATAAGTGAACTATTATCAGGTATAAGTGGATACAACAACTATTGATTGTGTAAATATACATAATTTGATTATGAAACATATAAACTTGTTGTGATGATAAGTTATTTCAAAAGAAGAAAAGAAAATAAGAGCTTATTCTATTTGTCAAATTTAGTCTCTTATGAGTTTTGGTCTTTGCCTTGATCATAAAATTTATGAGTTCATATGAGATATTAATCTCTTTGTATACAGACATAGAACTTTCACTAAATTAGTCATTATTAACACCAAGTTGATTTTATTCAAAAATATATTTAACTAGTATATTCACATTTCAAAAGAACAATTAATTCATATTTTAACTTATTTTAGTTCCACATCGAAGTATTTAGAGAAAACAGTATGAAGCAAAAGTTACAAAAGAGAAATGTGTGTTACGTTGAAATAAACTTACTTGGATGGGGTTAATGGATGATCAAGAAGGATCATGGCCTAGGGTCCATTGCACACAAAGGAGGGGTGCTAGCCTAAGGTCTATCTAAGTGGTGGATCCTACATCATAATTTGTAGTTGTTGGAGCCAACGTTCACGCGACTTCTTTTCAATATTAGTTGCAAACATCTTTTAAATATTAACTTAATATTTTCATTAATGTTTTGAACTCTTTGTTTTGGTTTATGAGTTAGATTTTAGAGGACCAAATATTTTTTTAATAGTTTAGATTTTTTTTAAAAAAAACTATGTTAAATTATATAATTATTTCATATTTTAAACACACTTAATTCATTTATAAAATGTAACATGTCCTCCCCATAAAACGTGCATGTAAAGATGTACAAACATAGTAATTGGATACACTATGTATCCTTGATTTCTTCACATTATTTTATTTTCTCGAGACTTTTTCTTATTAGAATCATTGTATGATATTTAGAGAAAACTCATTATAGACATCATAGTGTGGTGAATAATTGGATTTTCTGCATTGTTTCAACGGATATAAAAATGGTAAGTTAGGATTGTAGGTCAATTTTTTAAGGCAGATACTTAGTCCCATATTGTTGGTAAAATGAAAATATGTGATTACAAATTATATAAACAAGTTTCTTAATCTACGTTCAAAATTATCTTTGTGCTTGGAGCAATGACGGAGCTAGTGAGGTTCTAACTGAGGCACGTCTATTGTTGGTTGAAAACAATTTCCAAACCCTATCTTAGGTTTGTGTTTAACAAAAGTTTTTGAGAATTTCTAGAAGGACTCCTTTTGGGATAACGTCCTACAATTTCAACTCAATATTAACATTCATTCTTATAAGGTAGAGGTTTTAAACTTTTATATCTTGAATATTAACTATGTGTTTTGTCCATAGGGGAGTGAAAATTTATTTATTTAACGATTATGTTGTATTATTTCTGGTTAAATTGTTTATAGATTTAAGCATATTTGCATTTGGGAGAATGATAGGACTAAAGTTCTACAACTTTAGTTAAACATTTATTCTTTAGAAATAGATGTTTTTACTTTTAATTATTGTATTTTAATTGTATAGTCCTTTTTCAATTGTTTTATTTTATGAATGTTAAAAATTAGTTGCAATTTTTTTTTAAAAATTAATTTAATATTTTCATTAATATTATGAACTATTAGTTTCAGTTTTAGAGTTAGATTTTAGATGGCTCAATGTTTCTTTTAATAGTTAGGATTTAAATATATATATATATATATATATTAAATTATATGGCGATTTCATGCTTTTAACACACTTAATTCATTTATAAAAATGCAAATGCCCTCCATGCCAAACGTGGATATATGGTTGTACAAATGTACTACTTGGATACAATTGTATCCATAGGAATACTATATAACCTTGATTTCTTCACATTTCTTTATTTTTTTGAGAAATTTTTCTTATTTGTTTCATTGTTCGCTATTTAGAAAAAAACTCATTATAGACATCATAGTGTGGTGAATAATTGGATTTTGAACATTGTTACAAACGATATAAGAATGGTAAGTTAGGATGGTATATCAATTTTTTAAGGCAGAGAGTGGTGAGTGGCAATTTAGAAGCAACATTTCTTAGTCCCATATTGTTGGTAAGATGAAAATATGTGATTATACATTATATAAACAAGTTTCTTTATCTAGGTTGAAAACTATCTTTGCGCTTGGGACAATGACGCAGCTAGTGAGGTTCTAACCGAGGCGCGTCTATTGCTGGTTGAAAACTATTTCCAAACCCACTCTTAGGCTTGTGTTTTACAAAAACATATGAGAATTTCTAGAAGGACTCTTTTTGGGGTAAAGTCCTACAAATTTAGTTCAATATTTACGTTGATTATTAAAAGGTTGAATATTTAAATTTTTATTTCTTGAATATTAACTATGTGTTTTGTCCATAGGGGAGTGAAAATTTATTCATTTAACCATTATGTTGTATTATTTCCGGTTTAATTGTTTATAGATTTAAGCAAATTTGCGTTTGGGAGAATGATACAACTTACATGGTTATAGTGAGGACTCCCTTTGGGGTAAAGTTCTACAACTTTAATTAAACATTTATCCTTTAGAAATAGACGTTTGTAATTTTTAATTATTGGATTTTAATCATGTAGTCTTTTTTCAATTCAATGTCCTACAACATAAATTTCAAAAACAATGTCAATTAGACCGTAACACATAAAGAGAAATAGTTAGATAACTAATTATAATTTTAACAACGCAAACATTAAAAATAAGGGGAATGACAAGATAACCAATGGAACATAACATTACCTTTGTTGTAATTGCATCTCAACTAATGACCAAGAAAGAAAAAGCAAAACATTACATTAAAAACTCATATTCAACCATACAATTGCACAAATTCTTTAAAATAACTCACTTAGGATTTGCCAATTGGGGAGTGAGAACACGCTGGAGAAATTTAAAAATTATGAGCTTCCATTAACTGCAATAGTGCACACAATACAATTTTTAGTCCCACATCGGTGATATATAGCAAATAGTATGGAGCAAGTCATATAAAATTGAAGTGTGAGTTACTATACATAATACTTACCTGGATGGAGTCAATGGGTTATCAAGAAGGCCCATGGCTTAGGCAAGTGACATCCATTGCACTTAGGAGAGATGCTAGCCTAAGGTCTACCTAGGTGGTGGAGCCTACATCATAATTTGTTTCTGTGGAGGCCTGTGTTCGTGCGGCCCCTTCATTATAAGTATTAGAATTTAAGGGCTTTTGAATACTTTTATCTTTTTGTTTAGTTAATAATGTATTTTTATAAGATTTATGTCACACTTCTACACTTTTGGTTTATAGGGACGATTACATTGTTTGATATGTATGTTGTTGAATTTAAGCATTTTTGAATGCTTTTTATTTTTTGGTTTAGTTAGTAATGTATTTTTATAAGATTTATGTCATACTTCTCCTGTCCTCACACTAAGGTCAACTGCTAATGATAGAGCCTATACAACAGAGTTGTTGGTATCCTAACACTTTTGGTTTATAGGGACGATTACATTGTTCGTTATGTATGTTGATGTCTCTATTGTAGAAGATCTAATGCATCTATTAATTTTAGTTTTCACTTATAATTAATTAAGAGATGATTGAAGTAAATTATGTGTTAACATCATCTAGTTAGATGATGTCAATTCTACGTTTAAAGTTTAACTCTTAAAAGTTACATGCGCCTTTTGATTCCTTTAGACATATAAACTGATTAATTCTAAACATTTTGCCTCCCTTGGGCTTATTCTGTGCAACATAGTGTTAAAGGTCTTAAATTCTATCTACTAACAAAAGGTCTATAACAATCATGTTAAAGGTCTCAAACATGAGATGACAAGACAAATGTTCAGAAAAAGTAAAAAGGCAAAAATAAATAAACTATGTAGATGAAGAATTAGAGGAATCTTTTTCTTTCAACATTTGTTTGTATAATATTTGATTGTCTTAGTCACTTGTTTCCAGAAAATATAGGATGTTAGAATTTTCTTGTTTAATGTACAATGGTAATATTTGAAAAACCTTATCTGCTATGAATTTTATATGCCCATAATTTGATATTATTTTTCTTTGTTATCAATAGACTTTTTTATTGTCTAACTCCTTGTACAAAATTCCTTATACACGTAATAAAGTAATAAATAATTTGATTTTTGCAATTTTCTGTTCAATCTATAGGTGATTAAGTGATACTAAACATTTTTTTAAGACAAAGAGTGATGAATGGTGGTTTGGAAGCAAAATTTATTAGTCCCACATGGCTAATAAGAGGATTATATGAGATTTGAAGTTATATAAAAAAACAGGTTATCAATGTTCAAAAGCATCTTTGTGCTTGGGGCAATGACGCAACTAGTGAGGTACTAACCGAGGTGCGTCTATTGCTGGTTGAAAACTATTTCCAAACCCCCTCTTAGGCTTGAGTTCAACTCAAGCCTTTGAGAATTTCTGGAAGGACTCCCTTTAGGGTATAGTCCTACAATTTAAGTTTAATGTATATGTTTATTTTTAATAAATAGAAATTTTTAATTTTTTTAATCCTTAAAAATTACTCTCTCAGCCCATAATAGTTAACTCATTTACAATAAAGAATTGTCTCAAAGTAATTGTCTATTTTAATTTATTAACACACTCTTTGCATTAATGAATTTATTAGGTTCATCAATAATGTTAAATGTTGGTAATATGATTGTAAATTAATTCAACATAAACTTCAAATAATTTTATAGTCCACCTGAAAATATTTTTATAATGTAATTAATGTTTAATAATCATTCGAATTGAAAATATTAGTTTAGTGTCTTCTAATGTTTGTGTTGTACTCATGGAATCTAATTTCGTATCCATTAAACATTAAACATTGCTGAAACAAAAATACATAAATTGTTTCCTTTTTTTCCTTATTCAGACTGCATTTCAAAATATTTTTAAAAATTTACATTTATATTTTTTTGCGTAGTTAGCAATCTAATGAAAAACAAATACACAAATATTAGTGACCATTTATAAACAAGAAGCAAGATTTTATATACGTACAACTGGCGTCTATAAACTATACAACAATGTATATGCTTCTACAAAGTTATGTTTGCTACTTTAAGACACTTCTGCAAGCTCTAGTAATTCGAGTTCACCACTCACAACCTGAAGCGAAGCAAGATCTACTGAGATAAAAAAAAAAAAAATTCACAGTTGTAGTTTCAGCATAAGGCATTCTTTACCTACTCATTAATAATCCAAGTTGGGGAATCCTTCAATTTTGGCGTCTATACATGCATCAATCATTTTAGTGACTAACAAGAACAGCGAAAGTTTGCATCCAATTGAAACTAAGACATTATTGAAACTACATGAGGGTTGCTACTTCCATTTGCTATGAATTTGTGTCAAAACCCAACTTCTTTATAAAGCCCAAGCATATATGAAGGTTGTAAAAAATGTTCAGAAAGTTCAAAATGACAATTAGAGACAAGTTTTTCACCTATAATTGTTCAACATTGTGAAAAGGCAAGTTAATTGAGCATTGGATCTTTTGATCCCAAAAGACAAATTCTCCTTAGTAGCTAACTAAAGAATAAGAGCAGCTACGAAGCCATATGCAACTATCCCAATCTAAGGTAGAGGCACACCTGGCAAATGCAAAACCACTCTCATTCAGACAATATTTTAAACACAATGTGTGCAGTTTATAACAGCATAAAAATGCAATAAAACTCATATGCAGTTATTTATCTCCAATTTTTACTGAGTATCTAACATGCGTAAATGTCAGTGTCTGACACATGATAGTAAGAACTAAGAAGTGTAATTACAAACAATTACAACTATTTTATCAAAGGACAAAAGATAGGGTCTTTCCTTAGGAAATTTTATTGCCGTTCCTAACTTAAAATATTCATAACAATCATAATTTTTTCGAAATTTATTTTAATCACTAAAAAAAAGATACCCTTAGACTTTTTAAATAAATTAATTCCGTCATATTTGCATGTCTATTGGGATACAAAATTTCTCAATTTTGATTTGTCAAGAACATTCAATTTTCTGTTTGAGAAAAATTAAAGAACCCTAATTGAGCAAATATGCTCTACTCCAAGACCATGTTTGGTACCAATATTTTGAAAGATGAATTTTGGTTTGTCACGGTTAGTTTGAAAATTGTGTTTGTTACCTACTCGAATATCCATTTTCTCATTCTTGATTATTAAAGAAATTCAATCTTTTGTTTCAGAAAAATAAAATAAATAACATTGAGCAAACATGTTACGTTCCAAGATCCTATTTAACACAGTTTTTGAAATAAACTTTTTAATGTTTCTTATGATATAATTGAGTTATGCACGATTTTGAAATTTTTATTCTAACAAATTTGCTCCATTTAATTTATAATTGAGATATCATTTCATCATTCTTCATTATTCAAGAATATTTAATCTTCTGTTAAAAAAAAATAACTTTCAATTTTGTGAATCAAAATTTATTGTAATTGTTCATAATTGTAAGTGCAAGTATTGAATTTAATAGCTGAATATAAGTGAACTAATATGAGATATAAGTGGATACAACAAGTGTTGATTGTGTAAGTGTTACATAATTTGATTATGCAACATATAACCTTGTTGTGATGAAAGTTATTTCAAAAGAAGAAAAGAAAATAGGAGCTTATTCTATTTGTGAAATTCGGTCTCTTATGAGTTTTGGCCTTTGCCTTGATCATAAAAATTTATGAGTTCATATGAGATCTTAATCTCTTTGTATGCAGATGGGGCCTTTGTAATTTTTGGTGGCTTATTTTGATTTTGGATGCTTTGATTTAAAGAAACTTTTTGTAACCTACAAAGAATTTCTTTCTTGGGTGTGCATGTCTTATACATTCTCAATTACAATGAATTTTGTTGTTTTAAAAAATAAATAAATAAATAAGACTTTGTTTTTTATATATATTTTTTGTCTACTCCAAAAAACAATATAGATGTCTATTTTGTCATATATGACAATAAACTAGAATTAGAACCGTGTTCAAATTGAAATAGAGAGAAATTATATGGAGATACCAAGTTATGAAGTGTTGGTCCATCATTTCAATGTGTTTTTATTACATACAGAGTGATTTGGCTCTGGATTGCAAGAGAATAGGTTGTGATTGTAATGCTCCTTACTCTCTTAGCTTTATGAGATGACTTATACATAGAAATGGAATAAGAAAATTATAACATATATCCTCATAGTTATACTCCTACCTTACATTTTAATAGTAATTTTATTTTACTATTTTTTTTTAAATCATAATTTCTTGATACACTAAATTATTATTTTTAAAACACAAATTATTAAAATATGTATCGAAAATCTTAATTTAAATTCTTCAGAACACAATTGAAAATGATAGGATGAAATATTTTTATTTATTTATTTGGTTAAAAAAGAGAGTAAAATAGGTAGTTTATATCAAATGTGAAGGTAGAAGTATAAAAGGCTAAAGTTTTTAAGAAATAATTGTGATTTATGAAAAGAAAATATGTAGAAAAAAAAAATTAAAACTGTTTTTATGATAAAATACATGATTTGTGGGTAACTATTTGAAAACTAAGGGTTTTATTTTGAGATACATAGGTGGGGTGAATTTTTAGTTGTACAGGCTGATTTGGGCTAATTCAAGTATGCAACTATTGTGTGTACTAAGTTGTAATGATTATATCAAAATTACTAAATTAGGAGTTGTTTGGAAGCTCAGATCTTGGTTGTTTATGTCTTCTATTATCCAGGTTCATATCTGTTGGAAATGATAATATTAATGAAAGATTGTCGAAATAATAATATTAACGAGAGTTAGTGTTCTTGTGAATTGGAAAATAAGAAAATCCCACATAAGAGATATATCACATACTAATAGTGTTTATAAGGTGGAAGTAATATGCCCCAAAGGGTACCCCAATTTTATAAAAAATGAAGAACACAATTATATGAGTTGTTTTGGGATAAAGTCCTACAGTTTTAGCTCAATATTTAATCCTATTGTGTTGTTAACCTACCAAAGGGTACCCCAATTTTAAAAAAAAGGAAGAACACAGTTATATGAGTTGCTTTGGGATAAAGTCCTATAGTTTTAGCTCAATATTTAATATCATTGTGTTGTTAACCTACAACTAGATAAAAAACTACATAAAATTTGTACTACTAAAGACTCCTCAATATTAAAATGAAACTTATAGGTTTTTTCCTCCACTATGTATTCAGGATCATAAGCTTTATCTTGAAATTGAATAACAATTGACATAAAAGATGTAAGATTTGATTTCAAAGTTTACTTAATAACAAGGGAAAGTTTATATACATAAAAGATGGTCCAGGATAGTGACCTCCATTGAACATAAAGGAGGAGTGATAATTTATTAATTTAACCAATATGTTATTTTATTTCCGGTTTAATTATTTATAGATTTAAGCAAATTTGCGTTTGGCATAACAATGCAACTAACATGGTTATTGTAAGGACTCCATTAAGGTAAAATTCTACAATTTTAGTTAAACATTTATACTTAAAAAATAAATTTCTCTAACTTCTAATTATTGTATTTTAATTGTGTAGTCTTTTGTCAATCACTGTATTTTATGATTGTTAGACGAGAATATATGTTTTATTAACTTTTATGCAATAGTTGCCACATGACAAAAATAAATAAATTTTAGACCATTGTGTTGTAATTAACCTACAACTAGATCAAAAACTACATAAAATTTATACTACTAAAGACTCATCCCATATTAAAATGAAACTTATAGGTTTTTCGTCCACTATTTATTCAACATCATAAGCTTTATCTTGAAATTGAATAACAATTGACATAAAATGTGTAAGATTTGATCTCAAAGTTTACTTAATAACGAGAAAATATATATATATATATATATATATATATATAAATATTATAAATAAATAAAAAGAGTTAACACAAAAAGATTTCATAATTCCATTCATCGATTTCTACAAGAATTATTTAGTTAGACGATAGAGGTCTTTCACTAAATTAGTCATTATTAACACCGAGTTGATATTATTCTAAAATATATGTAACTAGTATATTCACATTCTATTAGAACATACATATTCATACTTTCACTTATTTTAGTCTCACATCTAAATATTTAGAGAGAACCATATGAAGCAAGAAGTATAAAAGAGAAATGTGTGTTACATTGTAACATACTTACCTGGATGGGGTCAATGGGTGATCAAGAAGGCTCATGGTCTAGGGTAGTGACCTCCATTGCACATACAGGAGGGGTGCTAGCCTATGGTCTACCCAAGTGGTGGAACCTACATCATAATTTGTGGTTGTGGGGGCGAGCGTTCGCGCAGCCCCCTTCCAATATTAGGTGCAAACATTTTCAAAAAATCAACTTCATATTTTCATTAATATTTTGAACTCTTTGTTTGTTTTTATGAGTTAGATTTTAGAGGGCTAAACATTTTTTTAATAGTTTGGATTTTAAAAAAACAAAATAATATGTTAAATTATATGATGATTTCATACTTTAAACACACTTAATTCATTTATAAAAATGGGACATGTCCTACCCACCAAACGTGTATTCATATGGTTGTACAAATGTATTATTTGGATACAATTGTAATCATAGGAATACTATATATCCTTAATTTATTCAAATTTCTTTATTTTGTCGAAACATTTTCTTATTTGAATCCTTGTACGCTATTTAGAAAGAAAAAAAAAACTCATTATAGGTATCATAATTTGGTAAATAATTAGATTTTGTACATTTTTTCAAACAATATAAGAATGGTAAGTTAGGATTATAAATTATTTTTTTATGACAAAGAGTGGTGAGTGGCAATTTAAAAACAATAAGATGAAAAGATGTGAGTACAAATTATATAAACCTGTTTCCTAATCTATGTTAAAAATTATCTTTGCGCTTGAGGCAATGACCCAGCTAGTGAGATTCTAACCGAGGCGCGTCTATTGCTGGTTAAAAACTATTTCCAAATCCTCTTTTAGGCTTTTGTTTAACTAAAGCCTTTGAGAATTTCTAGAAGGACTCCTTTTAGAGTAAAGTCCTACAATTCTAACTCAATATTTACATTCATTCTTAAAAGGTAGAAGTTTTAAACTTTAAATTCTTCAATATTAACGGTGTGTTTTGTTCAAATGTCTATTATATGATTTTTTAGGGGAGTAATAATTTATTAATTTAATCATTATGTTGTATTATTTTCGATTTAATTATTTATAGATTTAAGCAAATTTGCGTTTGGCATAATGATGCAACTAACATGGTTATTGTAAGGACTCCATGAAGGTAAAATTCTAATATTTTAGTTAAACATTTATACTTAAGAAATAAATGTCTCTAACTTTTAATTATTGTATTTTAATCGTGTAGTCTTTTGTCAATGATTGTATTTTATTATTGTTAGATGAGAATATATGCTTTATTGTTAACTTTTATGCAATAGCTGTCACATGACAAAAATAAATAAATTTTAGACCACTATGTTGTTAACCTACAACTAGATCAAAAACTACATAAACTTTGTACTACTAAAGACTCCTCCCAAATTAAAATGAAACATATAGGTTTTCTCCTCCACTATTTATTCAACATCATAAGCTTTATCTTGAAATTGAATAACAATTGACATAAAAGGTATAAGATTTGATCCCAAAGTTTACTTAATAATGAGAAAAAGTTTATATATATATATATATATATATTATAAAAGATTTCATAATTCCATCCATTGATTTCTACAAGAATTATTTAGTAAGATGATAGAGGTCTTTCACTAAATTAATCATTATTAACACCAAATTGATGTTATTCTAAAATATATGTAACTAGTATATTCACATTCCATTAGAATATACATATTCATACTTTAACTTATTTTAGTCCCACATCTACATATTTAGAGAGAACCGTACGAAGCAAGAGGTATAAAAGATAAATGTGTGTTACGTTGAAACTTACTTACCTGGATGGGGTCAATGGGTGATCAAGAAGGCTCATTGTCTGGGGTAGTGGCCTCCATTGCACATAAAGGAGGGGTGCTAGCCTAAGGTCTATCCAAGTGGTGGATCCTACATCATAATTTGTGGTTGTGGGGGCGAGGGTCTGCGCAGCCCCCTTCCAATTTTAGTTGCAAACTTTTTTAAAAAATTAACTTAATATTTTCGTTAATATTTTGAACTATTTATTTATTTTTATGAGTTACATTTTAGAGGGCTAAACATTTTGTTTTAATAGTTTGGATTTTTAAAAAACAAAATAATATGTTAAATTATATGATGATTTCATAATTTAAACACACTTTTTCATGTATAAAAATTCAACATGTCCTACCCCTCAAACATATATTTATATGGTTGTACAAATGTACTATTTGGATACAATTGTAGTCATTAGAATACTATATATCCTTAATTTATTCAGATTTCTTTATTTTTCTGAGACCTTTTCTTATTTCAATTCTTGTACGCTATTTAGAAAGAAAAAAAACTCATTATAGATATCATAATTAGGTGAATAATTAGATTTTGTACATTTTTTCAAACGATTTAAGAATGGTAAGTTAGGATTATAAATTAATTTTTTATGACAAAGAGTGGTGGCAATTTAAAAACAACTTTTCTTAGTCCCATATTGTTGATAAGATGAAAATATGTGATTACAACTTATATAAACATGTTTCTTAATCTATGTTGAAAATTATCTTTGCGCTTGGGGCAATGACGCAGCTAGTGAGGTTCTAACTGAGGCGCGTCTATTACTGATTGAAAACTATTTCCAAATCCCCTCTTAGGCTTTTGTTTAACTAAAGCCTTTGAGAATTTCTAGAAGGACTCATTTTGGGGTAAAGTCCTACAATTTTAACTCAATATTTACATTCATTCTTAAAAGGTAGAAGTTTTAAACTTTTAATTTTGAAATATTAACTGTGTTTTGTCCAGATGTTTATTATATGAGTTTTTAGGGAAGTGAAAATTTATTAATTTAACCATTATGTTGTATTATTTCCGGTTTAATTGTTTATAGATTTAAGCAAATTTGTGTTTGGTATAATGATGCAACTAACTTGGTTATTGTAAGGACTCCATTATAGTAAAATTCTACAAGTTTAGTTAAACATGAAATAGATGTCTCTGACTTCTAATTATTGTAGTTTAATCGTGTAGTCTTTTGTCAATCATTTTATTTTATGATTGTTAGACGACAATATATATTATATTGTTAACTTTTATGGAACAGTTGTCACGTGACAAAAATAAATAAATTTTAGACCAATGTATTGTTAACTTTCAACTAGATCAAAAACTACATAAAATTTGTACTAATGAAGACTCCTCCCATATTAAATTTAAACTTATAGGTTCTTTCCTCTACTATTTATTCAAGATCATAAGCTTTATCTTGAAATTGAATAACAATTAACATAAAAAATAAAAAAATTGATCTCAAAGTTTACTTATAAGCTATATATATATATATATATAATAAAAAACAAAAGAGTAAAA
>JBBPBT010000152.1:6213390-6247171 GCA_037974875.1 Cicer bijugum | reverse complement strand
GCCATTATGACAACAAGTTGATTTTATCCTAAAATATATGCAATTAGTGTATTAAAAAAATTGTCTTTAATTGTTTTATCAATGTTCGAAACTCATAGTTTTGTTTAAGAGTTAGATTTTTTAGGACTAATCATTTTTTGATATACTTCTGATTTTAAAAAATGAAATAAAAATATGTTAAATTATACGATGATTTCTTACTTTAAACACACTTTATTCATTTATAAAAATGTTTAATAAGGAAAGTAAGTCCTCTCCCTCTCAATTTACATGCATGGTTGTACAAATGTTAAGATGTTCTTTAAAGTTTTATAAGAAACATATTTGAGTTTGGAACATCTAACGCCTTTTAGGCTTTTGTTTAAACCAAACTTTTGAAATGTCAAGAAATGTCCCATATGGAATATAGTCATACCATTTTTGTTTAATATTTACTATATATTCATTTTTAAAAGGTAGAAATTTTAAATCTTTAATATTAACTATGTTAAATTGAATGAATAATATGCTAAATGATAATATAATATTTTAAATATAATTTATTTTTAAATTTTTTAATTGCTACTTTAATTTGAAAAAGAAAAATAAATTCGACCTCCCAAGAGAAGGGAATAAAGTATAGAAAGAGACATAAGATAATAGATAAAGAGATAAAAGGAGAAATAATAGAGGAGAAAAGAGGAGAAAAGAGGGAGAAAGACAAATATGAGAGAGAAAAAGAGTAGTGATGAATAATAATTTTTTAGTAGAAAATATAAAAGTATTTCGATATTTTTAATAGCATGTATCTCAGACAAAAAAATTTCCTATCATTTAGTGAGAGACAAATCAAACACAAGCCTTATTTTTAGCATGTACTTGCAAAAAATTATTATGTACTATCCTTTATTTTTAGTAAATCAAACACACTTTCAATATTGGCTTAGTTAATTTTAATGCTCATTTGAATTCCATGTTATTATTGCCATACAATCATAAGCTTGTTGGAACGTTTGTGTTTTCACATACGACGTATACAATGTACTTGTGTGTACATGAAACGAGTCTAAATGAAAGCTATAAATAATTGGAAAACGTCATTTTGTTACAAGTCCATATAATAATTTTCTTGAAACATGGTAATATTTATGTTGAATTGGATTGAAAAGAATGAAAACCAACTTTTCCCAAGACATATTCTCTTGCCGAACTTGTCTTTGTAATTGATGAACCCAACTTTGTTATAAAGCACAAAATATAGATGAAGGTTATACAAAATACCCAAGTGGTGCAGCCTACATCATAATTTGTTGTTGTGGGGCTATGCGTTCGCGCGACTCCTTTCATTAAAGTATCAAAATTTAAGTGTTTTTGAATGCATTTTTTGTTTTTTAATCAAGAATGCATTGTAACTAGAATTATGTGTTTTTATATGTATGCTGATCTTTGTAATGCAGAAGATCTATTTCATCTAATCATTTAAGTTTTCACTTATAATTGTTTAAGAGATTATTGAAGTACTAAAGTATGTTTTCTCTTAGAATTGTTCAAAATATGATTGTCAAGTAATGTCTTTAACATTACCAACTTAGATGATCCCTATTATAAGTTTATAATTTAACTTTTACAAGTTACAAGTGCCTTTTGATTCCTTTAGATATATAAACTAATTAATTCTAAACATTTTGCATCCCTTGGGCTTAATCCTTTAGATATATTTTTCTTTGTTATCAATAAACTTTTTTATTGTCTAACTTCTTGTACAAAATTCCTTATACATGTAATAAAGTAATAAATATTGGATTTTTGCATGGGATTAAGTGTTTAAGACATTGGTTTAAGACAAAGAGTGATGAATGGTGGTTTGGAAGCAAAATTTATTAGTCCCACATGGCTAATAAGAGAATTATATGATATTTGAAGTTATATAAAAAAAAACAGCTTATCGAAGTTCAAAAACATCTTTGCGCTTGGGGCAATGACGCAGCTAGTGAGGTACTAACCGAGGCGCGTCTATTGCTGGTTGAAAACTATTTCCAAACCCCCTCTTAGACTTAAGTTCAACTCAAGCCTTTGAGAATTTCTGAAAGGATTCCCTTTGGGGTAAAGTCCTACAATTTAGGTTCAATGTATATATTTAATCCTACAATTTAAGGTTAGTGTATATATTTATTTTTAATAAATAGAAAATTTTAATTTTTGATCCTTAAAAGTTACTCTCGTACCATAATAGTTAATTTAAAAAAAAAAATTGTCTCAAAGTAATTGTCTATTTCAATTTATGAACACTATTTGCATCAATGAAATTGGGTTCATCAATAATCTTAGATGTTAGAAATATGATTGTCAATTAATTCAAGTATTATAAACTTCAAATAATTTTATAGTCTACCATAAAACATTTTTATAATGTAATTAATGTTTAATAATCGCTCAAATTCAAAACATTAGTTTGCTGTCTTCTACTGTTTGTGTTGTTCCAATGGAATCTAATTTCGTATCCATTATGCATTGCTGAAACAAAAAATACATAAATTTTGTTTCCTTTTCAGACGTTATTTTAAAAAAATTAGATTTTTATTTTCTCTTAGTTAACAATCTAATGAAAAACAGATATTCAATTAAGTAACAAGACGGGTGAAAATGTCTAAGTGGAACAAATGCGTAAAAGACATTATTAGTAACCATTTAAAAATAGGAAACAAGATTTTATATATATATGTGCAACTCGAATCTATAAGCTATACATCAATGTATATGCTTCTACAAAGCTATGTTTGCTACTTTAAGACTAAAGCATTAACAAGGTTGAACAGGTTCGCTGTAACCAGACACTTGTGCAAGCTCTGGTAATTCGAGTTCACCACTCAAAAAAATTCACAGTTGTAGTTACAGCATAAGACATTCTTTACCTTCTCATTAATAATCCAAGTGGGGAATCCTTCAATTTTGGCGTCTATGCATACATCAATCATTTTAGTGACTAACAAGAACAGTGAAAGTTTGCACATGCTTTATTTCTCAATCTTGATTAGTTAAGAACATTCAATCTTCTGCTTGAGAAAAATCAAAGAACCCTAATTGAGCAAACATGCTTTATTCCAAGACCATGTTTGGTACCAATATTTTGAAAGATAAATTTTGGTTTGCAAAATTGTGTTTGTTACTTATTCAGATATCCATTTTTTCATTCTTGATTATTCCAGAAATTCAATCTTCTATTTGAGAAAATAAAATAAAAAATATGGAGCAAACATGTTATGTCCCAAAACCCTATTTGTTACAAATACTTTGAAATAAACTTTTTAATGTTTGGTATGATAATTGAGTTATGCACGATTTTGAAATTTTAATTTCAACAATTGCTCCATTTAATTTATAATTAAGATATCCATTTCATAGTTTTTGATTATTCAAGAACATTCAATCTTCTACTTAGAAAAAAAATAACTTTCAATTTTGTGAATCAAAATTTAACAATGAGATAGAATGTATAATATATATATATATATATATATATACATTCATTTCACTTATTCGTAAGGAATTGAATGTCTTGATGACCCAAATATGACAAATGACGCCTTAATGTGAAATTTAGTTGTTGCCTTAATGAAATTTTAATATGAACTCTTATTTATAATGTAAAATATGAATGAATAATTTAATTTTTTGTGCTTTGATGACCCTAATCCCTTTGCAACTGCAATATGAAATTATTTTGCAGATGAATATTTTATGACCACTATTTAGGTGATTGATGGATAAAATCTGACAGGTCCTAGTATACAATCAAATACACTTGCTTTGTGTTGATAACTGTAAGTGCAAGTACTGGATTTAGTAACTGAATATAATATAAGTGAACTATTATGAGGTATAAGTGGATACAACAACTATTGATTGTGTAAGTGTACATAATTTGATTATGAAACATATAAACTTTGTGATGATAAGTTATTTGAAAAGAAGAAAAGAAAATGAGAGCTTATTCTATTTGTGAAATTTAGTCTCTTATGAGTTTTGGTCTTTGCCTTGATCATAAAATTTATGAGTTCATATGAGATATTAATCTCTTTGTATACAGACATAGAACTTTCACTAAATTAGTCATTATTAACACCAAGTTGATTTTATTCAAAAATATATTTAACTAGTATATTCACATTTCAAAAGAACACTTAAATTCATATTTTAACTTATTTTAGTCCCACATCGAAGTATTTAGAGAAAACAGTACGAAGCAAAAGTTACAAAAGAGAAATGTGTGTTACGTTGAAATAAACTTACTTGGATGGGGGTCAATAGATGATCAAGAAGGATCATGGCCTAGGGTCCATTGCACACAAAGGAGGGGTGCTAGCCTAAGGTCTATCTAAGTGATGGATCCTACATCATAATTTGTAGTTGTGGGAGCCAATGATCGCGCGACTTATTTTCAATATTAGTTGCAAAAATCTTTTAAATATTAACTTAATATTTTCATTAATGTTTTGAACTCTTTGTTTTGGTTTATGAGTTAGATTTTAGAGAACTAAATATTTTTTTAATAGTTCAGATTTAAAAAAAAAAAACTATGTTAAATTTTATGATTATTTCATACTTTAAACACACTCAATTCATTTATAAAAATGTAACATGTCCTCTCCGTCAAACGTGCATGTATGGATGTACAATCGTAGTAATTGGATACAATTTTATCCATAGTAATACTATATATCCTTGATTTCTTCACATTACTTTATTTTCTCGAGACTTTTTCTTATTTGAATCATTATATGATATTTAGAGAAAACTCATTATAGACATCATAGTGTGGTGAATAATTGGATTTTCTGCATTGTTTCAAACGATATAAGAATGGTAAGTTAGGATTGTAGGTCAATTTTTTAAAGCAGATACTGGTGAGTGGCGATTTAGAAGCAACATTTCTTGGTCCTATATTGTTGGTAAGATGAAAATATGTGATTACAAATTATATAAACAAGTTTCTTAATCTACGTTGAAAATTATCTTTGCGTTTGGAGCAATGACGCAGCTGGTAAGGTTCTAACTGAGGCACGTCTATTGCTGGTTGAAAAAAATTTCCAAACCCTATCTTAGATTTGTGTTTAACAAAAGTCTTTGAGAATTTCTAGAAGGACTCATTTTGAGGTAAAGTCCTACAATTTCAACTCAATATTAACATTCATTTTTATAAGGTAGAAGTTTTAAATTTTTATATCTTGAATATTAACTATGTGTTTTGTCCATAGAGGAGTGAAAATTTATTTATTTAACGATTATGTTGTTTTATTCCGGATTAATTGTTTTTAGATTTAAGCATATTTGTATGTTTTTACTTTTAATTATTGTATTTTAATTGTATAGTCCTTTTTCAATCGTTGTATTTTATGAATGTTAGACAAGAATATAAGTTCTATTGTTAACTTTTATGGAATAGTTATCACATAATAAAAATAAATAAATTTTAGACCATTGCGTTGTTAACTTACAACTGGATTAAAAACTACATAAAATCTATACTACTAAAGACTCCTCCCATATTAAATTCAAACTTATAGGTTTTCTCCTCTACTATTTATTCAAAATCATAAGCTTTATCTTGAAATTGAATAAAAATTGACATAAAAGATGTAACATTTGATTTCAAAGTTAATTTAATAACAAGAGGAAGTTTATATATATATATATATATATATATATATATATAAATTATAAGAAAACAAGAGAATAGAAAACAAAAAGATCATAGAGCAAAAATTTTTATAAAGCCATTCATTGAATTCTACAATAATTTTTTAAGACGATAGAGACATTTCATTAAATTAGTTATTGTTAACATCGAGTTGATTTTATTCTAAAATATAGGTAACTAGTATATTCACATTCCATAAGAACACCCAATTTCATATTTTAACTAATTTTAGTCCTACATCGAAATATTTAGAGAGAACACTACGAAGCAAAAGTTACAAAAGAGAAATGTGTGTTATTTTGCAACATACTTACCTGGATGGGGTCAATGGGTGATCAAGAAGGCTCATGGCCTAGGATTGTGACCTTCATTGCACACAAAGGAGGGATGCTAGCCTAAGATCTACACAAGTGGTGGATCCTACATCATAATTTGTGGTTGTCGGGGCCAGCGTTCGCGCGGCCCCTTTCAAATATTAGTTGCAAATTTTTTTTTAAAATGAACTTAATATTTTCATTAATATTATGAACTATTTGTTTCAGTTTTAGAATTAGATTTTAGATGGCTAAATGTTTCTTTTAATAGTTCGGATTTTGAACAAACAAAATATTATGTAAAATTATATGACGATTTCATACTTTTAACACACTTAATTCATTTATAAAAATGCAATTGCCCTCCATGCCAAACGTGGATATATGGTTGTACGAGTGTACTACTTGGATACAATTGTATCTATAGGAATACTATATAACCTTGATTTCTTCACATTTCTTTATTTTTTTGAGAAATTTTTCTTATTTGTATCATTGTACGCTATTTAGAGAAAACTCATTATAGGTATCATAATGTGGTGAATAATTGGATTTTGAACATTGTTTCAAACGGTATAAGAATGGTAAGTTAGGATGGTATATCAATTTTTTAAGGTAGAGAGTGGTGAGTGGTAATTTAGAAGCAACATTTCTTAGTCCCATATTGTTGGTAAGATGAAAATATGTGATTATACATTATATAAATAAGTTTCTTTATCTAGGTTGAAAACTATCTTTGCGCTTGGGGCAAAGACTCAGCTAGTGAGGTTTTAACTGAGGCGCGTCTATTGCTTGTTGAAAACTATTTCCAAACCCACTCTTAGGCTTGTGTTTTACAAAAGCCTATGAGAATTTCTAGAAGGACTCATTTTGGGGTAAAGTCCTACAATTTTAGTTCAATATTTACATTGATTCTTAAAAGGTTGAATATTTAAATTTTTATTTCTTGAATATTAACTGTGTTTTGTCCATAGGGGAGTAAAAATTTATTCATTTAACCATTATGTTGTATTATTTTCGGTTTAATTGTTTATAGATTTAAGCAAATTTGCGTTAGGGAGAATGATACAACTAACATGGTTATAGTGAGGACTCCCTTAGGGGTAAAGTTCTACAACTTTAATTAAACATTTATCCTTTAGGAATAGACGTTTCTAATTTTTAATTATTGTATTTTAATCATGTAGTCTTTTTTCAATTCAATGTCCTACAACATAAATTTTAAAAACAATGTCAATTAGACAGTAACACAGAAAGAGAAATAGTTAGATAACTAATTATAATTTTAACAACGCAAACATTAAAAATAAGCGGAATGACAAGATAACCAATGGAGCATAACATTAATCTTTGTTGTAATTGCATCTCAACTAATGACCAAGAAAGAAAAATCAAAACATTACATTAAAAACTCATATTCAACCATACAATTGCACAAATTCTTTAAAATAACTCACTTAGGATTTGCCAATTGGGGGAATGAGAACATGCTGGAGAAATTTAAAAAATTATGCGCTTCCATTAACTACAATAGTGCACACAGTACAATTTTTAGTCCTACATCGATTATATATAGCGAATAGTATGGAGCAAGTCATATAAAATAGAAGTGTGAGTTATCGTACCATTGCACTTAGGAGGGATGCTAGCCTAAGGTCTACTTAAGTGGTGGAGCCTACATCATAATTTGTTTCTGTGGAGGCCTGCGTTTGCGCGGCCCCTTCAATATAAGTATTAGTATTTAAGTGCTTTTGAATGCTTTTATCTTTTTTTTAGTTAATAATGTATTTTGATAAGTTTTATGTGACACTTCTCATGTCCTCACACTAAGGTTAGGGAAGATTACGAGCCCATACAACAGAGTTGTTGCTATCCTAACACTTTTGGTTTATAGGGACGATTACATTGTTCGATATGTATGTTGATGAATTTAAGCGTTTTTGAATGCTTTTATTTTTTGGTTTAGTTAATAATGTATTTTTATAAGATTTATGTCATACTTCTCCTGTCCTCACACGAAGGTCAACTGCTAACGATAGAGCCCATACAACAGAGTTGTTGGTATCCTAACACTTTTGGTTTATAGGGACGATTACATTGTTCGATATGTATGTTAATGTCTGTATTGTAGAAGATCTAATGCATCTATTAATTTTAGTTTTCACTTATAATTAATTAAGAGATGATTGAAGTAAATTATGTGTTAACGTCATCTAGTTAGATGATGTCAATTCTACGTTTAAAGTTTAACTCTTAAAAGTTACATGTGCCTTTTGATTCCTTTAGATATATAAATTGATTAATTCTAAACATTTTGCCTCCCTTGGGCTTATTCTGTGCAACATAGTGTTAAAGGTCTTAAATTCTATCTACTAACAAAAGGTCTATAACAATCATGTTAAAGGTCTCAAACATGAGATGACAAGACAAATGTTCAGAAAAAGTAAAAAGGCAAAAATAAAAAAAAACTATGTAGATGAAGAATTAGAGGAATCTTTTTCTTTCTAACATTTGTTTGTATAATATTTGATTGTCTTAGTCACTTGCTTCCAGAAAATATAGGATGTTAGAAACTTCTTGTTTAATGTACAATGGTAATATTTGAAAAACCTTATCTGCTATGAATTTTATATGTCCTTAATTTGATATTATTTTTCTTTGTTATCAATAGACTTTTTTATTGTCTAACTCCTTGTACAAAATTCCTTATACACGTAATAAAGTAATAAATAATTTGATTTTTGCAGTTTTTTGTTCAGTCTATAAGGGATTAAGTGATACTAGACATTTTTTTTTAAAATAAAGAGTGATGAATGGTAGTTTGGAAGCAAAATTTATTAGTCCCGCATGGCTAATAAGAGGATTATATGAGATTTGAAGTTATATAAAAAATCAGTTTATCAAAGTTCAAAAGCATCTTTGCGCTTGGGGCAATGACGCAGCTAGTGAGGTACTAACCGAGGTGCGTCTATTGCTGGTTGAAAACTATTTCCAAACCCCCTCAAAGGCTTGAGTTCAACTCAAGCCTTTGAGAATTTCTGGAAGGACTCCCTTTAGGGTATAGTCCTACAATTTAAGTTTAATGTATTTGTTTATTTTTAATAAATATAAATTTTTAATTTTTTTAATCCTTAAAAATTACTCTCTCAGCCCATAATAGTTAACTCATTTGCAATAAAAAATTGTCTCAAAATAATTGTCTATTTTAATTTATTAACACTCTTTGCATCAATGAATTTAGGTTCATCAATAATCTTAGATGTTGGTAATATGATTGTAAATTAATTCAAGTAACATAAACTTCAAATAATTTTATAGTCCACCTGAAAATATTTTTATAATGTAATCAATGTTTAATAATCGTTCAAATTCAAAATATTAGTTTGGTGTCTTCTAATGTTTGTGTTGTTCTCGTGGAATCTAATTTGGTATCCATTAAACATTGATGAAACAAAAAATACATAAATTGTTTCCTTTTTTTTTTATTCAGACTGTATTTTAAAGTATTTTTAAAAAATTTACATTTATATTTTTTTGCGTAGTTAGCAATCTAAAGAAAAACGAATACACAAATATTAGTGACCATTTAAAAATAAGAAACAAGATTTTATATATACGTACAACTGGTGTCTATAAACTGTACAACAATGTATATGCTTCTACAAAGCTATGTTTGCTACTTTAAGACTAAAGCATTAACTAGGTTGAACAGGTTCGCTGTAACCAAACACTTGTGCAAGCTCTGGTAGTTCGAGTTCACCACTCACAACCTGCAAGAGAAGCAAGATCTAATGAGATAAAAAATATTCACAGTTGTAGTTACAGCATAAGACATTCTTTACCTTCTCATTAATAATCCAAGTGGGGAATCCTTCAATTTTGGCGTCTATACATGCATCAATCATTTTAGTTCCGGTTCGATATCCGTCAGGAAAACATTCCACATAATCCAATTGCTTGGCCGCCTCTCGTCCAAACATCTGTATCAAGAGGAATTAGGTTACTAACAAGAACAGCGAAAGTTTGCATCCAATTGAAACTAAGACAAGAGATTCACAAAGAATAGCCATGAGATAGTGAGTCGTTTATTGAAAGCTACATTGCCAACGTTGGATTCTGGCAACTAATTCGATCTTACACAAGTCATTCACAGCTCACTATAGTATGGTGATTTCATTGAAAACAAATGAAAGGCATAAATCATGATGACTATTGTTCAAAAGGAATTGTAAGTAATCAATCAAGTACCTCCTTTTGTTCCAGACAGTGTGAACACCAGAAAGCTCCATACATTTTAGCTCCTATGGAATGCAAATACTTTGCTAGAGATAGTGCAAAGGGACTTGATGGAGTTGTAATCTCAGTTGCAAAATATGGCAGCTCAATTTTAGCCATGCTGCTAAAGTAGACAACAAACAATTTGTCAATTTAAAATTCAAATTGTATTTCACAAGCAGAGCCACAATTGATAGACGTGCTGCTAACGTACCGCCACAAAATGGTGATGATGAAAATGCCATAGGTAACCACCAACTCAATATCTCATGTATATATTACAGTCTCATGATATGATGTTATAATTTATACTAATCAGTGTTATCGATTGTGAACTATGGCAGAAGGCCAAACATCAATCATTTTAAGCCGTTATTTCCAACGCTAAGGTGCTTCCATCGTTGACAAATTGCTCATAGAGGTTGGCAAAAAAAAATTCCACCACAATCAACCATGGCACTGCCGTGGCCACTATTTGACAACACAAATACTAATTAATTACATTATCAAAACTACGTGAGGGTTGCTACTTCCATTTTCTATGTATTTGTGTCAAAACCCAACTTCATTATAAAGCACAAAGCATATATGAAGGTTGTAAAACAATTCCACCACAATCAACCATGGCACTGCCATTGCCACTATTTAACGACACTAATACTAATTAATTTCATTATCAAAACTACATGAGAGTTGCTACTTCCATTTTCTATGTATTTGTGTCAAAGCCCAACTTCGTTATAAAGCATATATGAAGATTGTAAAAAAAAATGTTCAGAAAGTTCAAAATGACAATTAGAGACAAGTTTTTCACCTAATATTGTTCAACCTTGTGAAATAGCATCAATTGATGAGTGACAACACAATTGTAACAAATTGAAGTGATTGAACACTATCGGGGTGCTAAACAATAATATTCACCTTGAGGAGGCAGATTTAGCATTGCTATAGGAGGTATTCAGCGTGAGAATCACCAAACTTGCAATAAACAACTGCAAACCCAATTGTTTATACTTCTCTTGTAATCCAATGTCCTAAAATGGAAATTTCAAAAAAGAGTACCAATTAGGCGACGATACAAAAAAGGAAGTATAAACCATTAGATAATAAAGGCTTTAACATAGCAAACCTTGAGTGTGATAAAGAATAAGGAGAACGATAAGAGAACCGAAAGTAGGCAATAGGAACAAGATGATCCAGAGAACGTTGTGGTTAGAATGTACAAAAAATAAGCACTAGCAGTTGCCATCGAGGTGGAGCTTGCAAGCAATATTAATTGAGTATTTGATCTGTTGATCCCAAAAGAAAAATTCTCCTTAGTAGCTAACTGAAGACTAAGAGCAGCTACAAAACCATACGCAACCATCCCAATCAAAGGAAGAGGCACACCTGGCAAATGCAAAACCACTCTCATTCAAACACAATGTATGCGGTTCATAACAGCATAAACAAAGGTATAAAACTCAGGTGCAGTTATTTATCTCCAATTTTTACTGAGTATCTAACATGTGTTAATGTCAGTGACTGACACTGACATGATAGTAAGAACTGAGAAGTGTAATTACAAACAATTACAACTATTTTATCAAAAGACAAAACTTAGGCGTTTTTCCTTAGGTAATTTTATCGCCGTCCCTAACTTAAAATATTCATAACAACCATAATTTTCTCAAAATTTATTTTAATCACAAAAAATGTAGTTTAAGTTAAAAACAACACCAAAAACACTAAAGGAATGTGCTAAGTTTTTTCTTTTATCAAATTATTAAGTGTGGTGTTAGTGCTTCATATATGAATGGTGAACAACACAAACAATATGTATAAAACAACAAAAAAGCTTTTTCACATAATGAAAATGCATAGCAGTTAGTTGGTTATTTAGTTAGGCAAAAAGATGATACCAAAAACGAGGGCGTAATCACTGTTGAGTATGTCAGAGCAGGTGCCACCGCCTATGGGGCAAAAGACACCGGAGCCGGTGAGTTTAAGGTATGTGAGGTAGGAGGTTTCGATGAATCCGGTTCCGGCAATTCCCGATATCAGCTTGAAGGTCCAATCAGTTGTGGAGGTTTCCGAGTCTGAAGATGACGAGGAACATTTGAGAAGTGGCAGCTTCGGATGCCAATTCTTGTACAATAGGCTCGGACTGAGTCGGTTCGGAAAACGGTGGTAACGAACCGGCGCAAAGAAACAAGAAGACGACGGTGATAGTGTTGCGACGGTGAAGGTAGCCATTGAGAATTACAAAGCTCTATAGCTATTTTTGTTCATCATTTCGTTGCTGAGCTGTTAATAGTTAGTTACTGGCTAGTTTGATTGGGTAAATTTTATGAGAATGGGCTTGAAAGCCCAATTTTCAGCCCATTGTAGATGAATATATCTTGGCCCAATTAAGGTCCATATAAGTTGGACGGTGTTGCCACGTGTACGAGAGCATTTCCACTCAAACACATTGGAACGTGGAAGCTTATCCAATAATGTTAGTGATGAGATGAGATGCCGACGAGTTCCGGTTTCCGAGTCATGGGTCCCACTTGGAGGTGTACCCCGGACATTATTCCTGCAAAGCCATACAAGTCATTACGTGTCATCTAATCTTATATCTTACATAGGATTATTACTAATTACTAATAACCGTTTTATCCAATCCAACTAATGTTGGAGTATTTGTTTGTTATATAAAAGGTGTGGGACAAGAGTTTAAAATCTTCGGTTTTGCAACGGCAACCACAAAGCATAATTTCATTTCACTATATAAAAAAGAGATAACCACTCGTTTGCATTCGGTACTATAGTATCTATCAATCTATATTGGTCTAAACAGTAAACGGCAACGATGAAAGCAATGATAGCAACGTCGTTTAATGTCTACGCCACTTGCTTCCATTCATGCCCTCTAAATCTACGGCAGAACAGGAACATAACCAGGTCGGTCCAATTTAACCATTCCTCTATTATGTTTACCGCTTTTTTTAAAATAATAATATTTAATTTAACTTAATTTGCCATCTCTGCTTTTTAAACTTCTTAGTGTTATTACGTGCAGCTTTTCGTTTAACAAGGGACAAAGAAGCGTTGTTGTTCAACCAAAGTTTCCAAATTTCCAGTAAGTGAAAACAAAGTGTTGATCATAATTCACGTGCTTCCATAAAACATGATTTTTTTGTTTTGTTTTGTTTTGTTTTTGCATAGAAAGTAATAGAGTAACGTTGTTGTTGATGTGTTTTTATTACTATTGAAGCAGGGTGTGTGGTATAAAGGGGAATATGGAGGTTGTTGGAATTCCAACTTCGGTGCCAGTGCGTGTAGCACACGAACTTCTTCTCGCTGGTCATAAGTATTTGGATGTAAGGTACAGGCATAATTTATATACTAGTGTTTTGGAATCGTGCTTTTTCTTATTTTGTATTGGGACTAATTAACCTGACTTGTAAGATGATTTATAAATTTTTATTGAGTTCTATCTCTTTAAACCTATTTGGATTGTGCAGGACCCCTGAAGAATTCAATGCTGGACACGCTCCTGGTGCAATTAACATACCTTATATGTACAGAGTCGGATCAGGTCCTATTTCAATTGTCAAATACTATGCTCAATTGTAACTATTGTAATATTCTCAGTATTGTTGAGGTTGGCTTCTTTGTTGATTCATAAGTCTAAATTCCCTTCCAAAGAAAAATATTTAGTCTGCATTTAGATTGTGTTATGAACAACTTATTTGTAGTTATTTACCATGAGATATAAAGTTGATTTAATAGTTGGAGTTGATGAGTTAGTGAATAAAGTGATATGAAATCAGCAAAATTACTGAACAACACTATATGCTAATATTAGACACTAAAAAAATTAAGATTTTTTCATCTAATTTCTATAGCTATTCATAATAGTTAATAAAAACAACTTATATGAAAATAATCAGACCACATTTTGTTATATTATATAATAAAAGATTCTCTTATAAACTTCTAATTAAGTTTTTTATCTGATCATATCTTATATTTACCCATTTGCTCATTCATTGGACTTGGATTCTTACAATTAAGTCCTTTGCTCATCTGCCAAGGCATGCTTTTGTGGCTATCTTATTCACTCAATCAATCTAATCCACACTCACAGTAGGTCCTAGATTATTGCCTATGTGTGACACTCAAGTTTCTCCATAGATTAATCTAAAGACCGCGATATGAAGTAAAATATTCTCAGCCCTTAGATTAATCCCAACTACCGCTGTTTGGTAGAAGAGGTCACTGAAGATCTAAGTGAGTAATCCATCAGTCTTTTTTTATACTCTATTCATACAATGTTAATGTAGATTCTTTGTTCATGTATTCAGGGATGACAAAGAACAGCAACTTTGTGAAAGAGGTCTCCTCAAATTTTAGAAAAGAGGATGAAATTCTTGTTGTGAGTGCATATCACTTTTCGGTCATTAGATTATGTATGTTAATTTCAGTTACTCCATCTTAAATTATCTATTAATGTTCTTGTTTTTGCAGGGTTGTCAACTTGGTAAAAGGTCTATGATGGCGGCTACCGACTTGTTAGCTGCTGTAAGCATTTCTTCTTTCAATACCTTAACTTTAATACTCATGCAATTTCACATAATGTCATCTTTCACTCAACTTTTCAATTCCTCTTTTATTTTATTTAATATAATAAATAAACAATGGAATAAAGTTCTAACATAGTCATTTCATAATGGTTTCAAAGCATACTTTCACTTCTTGTTTGAGTTTGCACCTAACATTATAGTTATAAATGCTTGGTGATATTACAAAATCTGAAAGAGGAAACAAAAGTAAAAATAATTCTGTACTATGTTTTCCTCAATAACTAGTCTTGGTTTTGTCATTCAAAGATTGTTTAGTAACAAACTTTTGCATTCTATAGGGATTCACTGGACTCACAGACATAGCTGGTGGTTATGCTGCTTGGACCCAAAATGAACTTCCTACAGAACAATGAAGTTTTCTTCTTGGACTTGCAGCTGTATATAGAACAATGTTTTGGATCGAGTCCATTGTATGGAACTGAAAAAACACTTCATCATGAAGCAGTAATACTGCATTTGAAAATTCTAAATTCCATGTATAGAAAAGAAAAGTATATGTAAATGCATCAAAAGGAAGGGGGTGGATGGAATCGTTTTAAGTATATAGAGTTTATTTATCAAACTTTCCAAACTATTGGCTTCATGTGTTGTTGTTGATGCCTCCCCATCTTTAAAGTTTCAAATAATGATATATTTAATGAAAAAAGTACTAGAGTTATAACTTAGTACAAATCTGTTTTATACCAAGGAGAAGAAATCATGATATGTAAGTCTACAAGAATATATTAACTCATGGAATACTGTGTAGTGCTTGAAATTTTCGAAAGCAAACTCATTCAACTTCTTTACAATTTCCATAATTTCCAGTAAACTTGTAAAAACAATCAAATAGTTCAATTCAAATTAAAATCGATATGAATTGGACAATTAAACAAGAAGGAAAAGCTTTTTCTCTGCAAAGTCTACCACACCACTACGAAGTTACTACTTACTACTAAGAACCAAAGTTCGTAGGTCTTGCAATTCCTTTCATTATTATGATACTTTACTGATCTAACACTTCGTATATGTAAAGTATGATGAATAATTGGATTTCGAAGTGTTTTTGTTCAGTCCAAAGAATGGAAAATGTGGAATAAATGGACCAGCTTTGCATCACTGAAGCTCAAAGTTTGCTTCAATAATTTATTTCATTATCATGAGACTCTTAAGATCTACCATTTTGTGCGTGTAAAGTCGTGAATATTTTGATTTTAAAATAATTTTGTTCAGTTTAAAGAATGTTGAATAAGGAATGATGAGCGTTTGTGGAAAGCAAAGTTTTGCGAGCGGTGACTAAGTTTTCAAGTACCGCGTCTTTAGTCCCACATCGCTGACGATGCAAACAAGTAGAGGTTGAAGCTTATATAAAGTAGAGCGTAGGCTAACGGTGAAAAGTATCTTTGCGCTTGGGGCAATGACGCAGCTAGTGAGGTACTAACCGAGGCGCGTCTATTGCTGGTTGAAAACTATTTCCAAACCCCCTCTTAGGCTTGGGTTCAACTCAAGCCTTCGAGAATTTCTGGAAGGGCTCCTTTCGGGGTAAAGTCCTACAATTTAGTTAAATTTTTCTCATAATCAGTGATTCTCCTATGGCATTTCTAAATGCGTCAAGTCTGTTTTTATTGAAGTCAATGTTACAGTTTTACTTGCTAATTTATTTAATTTTCAAATTAAAGGTTCTATTGTTCTGTAGCGTTTTCGGAAATAAATTTTGTTAAGCTAGTGTTATCATTTCTAATTTTTCATTAAAATAATAATTTAGAATTTTATTTGTGTACACATCTAATAGTCATAAAATTTTAGTTTTAATCTTCATAATCTTTTTGGTTCTTTATTCATTTTCCTTCCTTTTGATTTTGTTTTGTAATAAATTGATACTTTTAATTTATAAAAAGAGTCTTTTATAAAATCAAAATAGATATTAAGATGAATAAATTGATTTTTATGCCCCCATGACAACGAACAACACCGTCACAATTAATCTTTATATAATTTGTAGGAGAACAAAACAATTTGAACGCACAAACATCTTTATTATTTAATCCTTTATAATTCTTTTATATTTGAATGATTTGTTCAATTTTTTCATTTTGTTTTATAATACTGAAAGCTATTGTGTGACTATCATTAATTTTTATTCTGAAACACTGACTTATTCTGATTTTTCCGAAAGAGACATAAATGTTCAGGTTTGAACTTTTATTTATATTAATAATAACAAATCTTATGAAGTAATTGTTTAAGTTTTATTAGCGGTGATTTGTTGATTATTGTATTTGAGTTTTTATTTAAGGAACATAAATCATATAATTAGACAAGTTAAGGTCATTTACATTAAGTGCATAAATTTTTACTCGATGATGAAAGAATTATAGTAGCATCAAAAGATCACAACAATAACATTATAAGCTTCAATGAAATATTAGAAGCATATTGTTTGAACCTCAAAAGAATTAATTCAACTATCTTTAATATTTATTGATAAGAATTTTCTTGCAAGACAAGATAACATTCTCTTTTTTCAAAGGTGAATATTGGTTGAAGAGTTCATGGTTATTGTGTAGAACTTTTTCAAACAAGTTTATAAACCCATGAGAATCAAACAAGTCAAAATTCATCTCAAGAATCAAATACAACACAAGAATGTTCTAAACCAAAGAATAAAAAGAATAAATATATTATAGATATTTTAATATTTTGAGAAACATGCCCAATGGTTATATTATAGATCCAAACATATATAAATATGAATAAAGAAGTCAAAGAACATAATCTCAAAAAGAATAAATCATATATTGTATCAATCATTCAAGATAATGATTATTAAATCTTCAAAATAACATTGTCATAATAAACAAGTTCATTGAACTAATAAATATACTTGTAATTTTAGCAAAATGACAAAAATCAACTTTGATGAAAAATTATTTTAAGATTGAGTTTATTAAAAGAATGATAGAATAATATTTAGCATAATGTTTTGGTTATTTTATTAAAGAGCAAATTACTGGAGAATATTTAGAATAACATTCTAGTTGTCCTTTATAGAAGACAAAGTCAAGCAAATCAATTTGGGAAGTTCAAATTGTAAACTAAGATTGTCAAAATCGCACATAAGACTACTAATATCAAATGAGCAATTACGAAACTCAAATTAAAGGCTCAAATGATCAAAACAATCTATAGATTGATCATATATTGATGAGTTGTGAGCAAGACAAAAGAACACAAGTACAGTGTACAAACACTATTTTAAAGTAAGCTAGGCATGCTTCTAATCACACACAATGCCAACTACATTTGACAATTCATTATGACACTTATTCACGTTCTTCAGACTCAAAAGCAAGAATATTATGGGTTATTCAAGAACGTTATGGACAATAATATAAACATGAATTTAATATATATAAATCATATTTGACATTGGTCTAATGTTTTTAATGGCTATATTTAACTTTATCTGAGTTTTCAAACTTCTTTTCATCTATAAAAAAAAAAGATCAATAAGAAGACAAACACAAGAGTTTGACATACCATCAATATTCATTTGTTCAAGTAAAAAAACTCATCAAGCAAACTCCAACTCTCTTCACTATATATTTGGATCATCGTAATTGAGTTTTTTTTTTGAGTTAATCAAACAAAGAGTTGAAAATCATCAGATTCCAAACACTTTTATCATACACATTGTAATTAATTCAAGTCTATCTTTTATGTTAGATTTAGTGTGTTTGTAAAAATCCTTTCTATATTGAAAGGTTATTGTAAAAATTCTTTCAAGGTAGAAATATAACCGTAAAAATATGTTCTAGGTTGAAAGGTGAAGATTGTAAGCGATCAAGACAAAAGGTGCAAAAAAGAACGTTCTGATTTAGAAGCACATAGTGAAAATATTATGGTTGTGAGGATTGGACTAGTCTGAATTGGATGAATTAATATACTATTTGTGTGTGATATTTTTATCGGCTATTTTTAATTATTTGCACGCAAAATTCCACTTCATTGTCGTTGTTTTTATTTACAACTTCTTACTAACCAACTTTTGATTATTAAGTTTAATCTCAAGTAAAACAATCAAAGTGCACAAATTAAAATTTAAAAGGATCACAATTCAAGCATTCATTTCTTGCGACTATTCATTTCACTTCAACGACAACTTCAGACTCTCTGTGTCACTAAAATATACATAAAGATCTAATCTTTTAAATTAGAAGAAAATAAATTCAAAGAGATATTACATCTATCCAACAAATTCTACCCTTCAAAGGGTATTAGGACTAAATCAAAACATGTGATTTATGGTCTAATCATCACTCCCATAAATATGACAAATGATAAACTCAATGATACTTTTTCGAGTTAAGACCCAAGTAGTTAAAAGGGCGTCCTACGCGACCTTCCAAAGATATAATTAATGCAATTAAGGTGATTAATCGACAATCTAATGCAATTAAGGTGATTGTGTGCGTATTCATTCAAAATATAATTAATCTAGTTGAAATCGCAAACTCCGTGCTCAATTAATCAGGTTAGAGATACAAAGAGCTTTTTCAACAATAATAGGATACATCAATTTGTACTTCAGCTAGTTTCCCCATCTCTAGGATTCATAAATCATTCGAAACATCAATGTCTTTGTCATCACCAATCCTCCAAACAAGATTCTTTTAGAATTCATTCCAAGTCTTACAAATCCCTTGCCAAAGATTAGACCCAAACTATCTAGCTTTAATGTGAGACATTATTTCTCTACCACATTTATACTTAGATGGAATCATTTTGACCCATATTAATTATTCCTATCTCAAACCAGGTCCCACCAACCTTCACAAGATATGTATGATTGGCATTCCTACCCAATCTCAAGCCAATGTCTCCCCAATACCTGGGTTTACAAAGAGTTTGTCAATTCATAGTGCACACATGTCTACTCCCATCCATGTCACGGCAAATGAAACTACATCATTTATCTATCTCATCACAAATATATTTTGGAAGATAAGGATACTACATAATGTAGAAAGGAAGCACCTTAAGATGTTTTTAGCTAATATCCATAGACTCCCCAAAATAATCTATGAAACGAACTTAATAATTTATAAAGCTCAATAATCTATAGGCTCCCCATGACATATCTATCTATGTTCTTAACTAAATTTAACTTTATTTTATCTTTTATCATAAAATAATTTATTTTACTAATTATTATAGATAATTTATACATAAGTACTTTTTTAATAAACTTTTATGTTATAAACACTATCCAAATTTGCATAATACATGGTATCTTTGAAAAAATTAGTATCGGTAAAAACTCTTCAAGGTATTGAGAAAAAAAAAATGACAAAACATAGACACACTATCATACACGTTGTTGGGGTTGTTATCCAATCAACACACCATTCATTTATCTCATGACACCTTTAAGAAATACAAAACCATGAATTGTGACCCTTCAATTACTGAAAAACGATAGAAACACAAACCATTATCAGCAACGATTGTGCATAATATACAACTTCAAACCACACAATCATATGATCTTCTGCTCAAATATTTCTTCCAGTATCACTAAAAAAACTCAGCAAAATGCTTAAGATGACCCATCACAGCATTTATGTTCCATATAGCATATTTTTCGTTTTCAAAAAGTAGATTGTCTATGACATTTTCTTAAAATTGCAATTACAACATTGATATGGAAGATTTAATATTTGATGTCAAAGTTAATTTAATAATGTGAGAAAAGCAATACATGCAAAGAACTCTAACAAAACAGAATAGAGGAAAATGAGTATAAAATAGATTGTGTCCATCGAGCACTTAATCTTGCGAAGAAATACATCTTAATTTAGATTTATAAAGATGACTTTCTAGCACAAAAAGTATTATTCACCTTGAATGGTCTTTCGTATTAGAATATTATTAGTCGACACTGCTTATGTGAGCTGATCTATTCTTTTCCTCTTTAAAATGAATTCTTTCCAGGTTGGAATTAGTCCCACATCGAAGGTTTCAGTATGAATAGTATTGTGTAAGGGGTATAAAATATAAGTATGTGGAACGTTGCAACATACTTACCTGGATGGGGTCAATGGGTGATCAAGAAGGCCCATGGCCTAGGCAAGTGACCTCCATTGCACTTAGGAGGGGTGCTAGCCTAAGGTCTACTCAAGTGGTGGAGCCTACATCATAATTTGTTGCTGTGGGGGCCTGCGTTCGCGCGGCCCCCTTCAATGTTAGTGTTAAACTTTCGTCGTCTGATCATTTTTAAGAGACTCGTAATAAACAATGAGGTTAAAAGGGCGAGTTTGGATTTGAATAAAGGATCTCTTTGTGCTTTCGTTTTTTTATCACTTCCCAGAGAAAAATTAACAGATACAATATACTTTACTTTCATGAACTCAATCTTTGCTGCTCTTAATTTTTTTGTTTAGGATGCTGTAAATCAACTTGAGCAGATTTTTGTAGAATTATCATTTGAATATCATGGGGTCATTGTTATCGCTTGTGTGACTATTGTCTTTCTCATCAAACTTTATCCGTTACTGTTACAGAAAGTAAGCTTTTGGTGTATAATTCTGGGGGGAAAACCTTACACAACAATGTTACTTGCTATTTAAAATTATCTACCTTGAACTTTGGCAAAACTTGAGGTTAAAAGTAAAAACATCTTGCTGGAACTTATTTACGATCAAGTGCGAAGAACAAATAGAATTTGCTACAAAAGCCGGCTAACGGGGGTATTCCTACGTATGAGAACACAGTAATGGAGAAGGTTATAGCCGAAATAGGATTCATTTTGGATAGAGCGCCCAAATCTGCTATATATTTGACACGGGTTTGCCGTAATGCTAAAACTATGCGGAATGCATCTATCGTCATTAATGCATAAATAAAGATACCAATTAGTAGTGATTGAATTCCTTCTATGGTTCCACATGATAAACCAGTACGAATTTAACCTACATGTCCAATTGAACTATGAGCTAGAGGTCTTTTGACTTTTGTTTGGGTCATGGCGGCCAGTGCTCCTAAAATCATAGAAGCAATGCTGCAGAAACAGAAGATTTGTTGCAATGTAGCTCCATAGGAACCATAAATAGAAACACGTGAAATATTAGCAAAAATAGAAATCCTAGGCGCAAACAGAAAGGAATGCTGTAACCGGGGTGGGTGAACCCTCATAGATATCAGGTGCCCACATATATAGAGTCAAAAGAGATATGGAGTCCGAAGGGGAGGGGGGTTTTATTCGGGGCATGAGAGACGGAATAGATAGGGCCCAAAAAGTGTTCCTATAGGAGTAAAAAATGATTCAAAAAGGGTAAAGATTTGGGATACGTGTTAAAAATAGAGATTGCTTTTTTTTAACTTCTGAAAAGAAAGTATAAATTACTAATAATTGGTTGTGACCGTTATAGCTATACCCATGTGGATAAGATTTTCGTTATTAACATCCAATAGACCATGTATAATTCAGTTCATCGTGGTACTAATACATATTTACATTTGTCGTGGGAAAAATTATGGCAACTTTTTTAGTTTCAGTTTTCTTTATTTTTGAAATTGGATTACATGGTGGCATATGCCAAATTCATTGAGGGAGTGCATTGTAAAAACTCCGATTCAAAAAAACGTGGAAAACAAAGCAAAGAATTAACATTACACGATGCCATGAATTTTCGACCACCACTGCTCTTGCATCCATCCTACTCACTGCTGAGTAACAATAGTTGAGAGGACAAAAGAAGAGAGATGCAATTGCAACAAAAAAAAATTAAGGCAATAGCATAGTAGAACAGGATTTTTCAAGAGCAGAACAACCAAACTCAATTGATCTTGGTCAGACTACTGTACAGGACAAAAAGGTTACACTCTTGAAGGATCCTTATATGGATATCAGTATCAGTGATGAGCGCGCCTAAGTGATGAGAGAAAACCGTTGGATGATTTATCTTTATGTCGATCTAATTTGTCATCATTCACCTGGTAGATACATGAAGCTGAAAATTGATAAATAGGTCCAACTTTGTGCTATTTTTTGAAGCTTTAAGTAATAGTTTTTACCTCTTTCCCTATGTTCAGAAGAATTTCAATTATTTCAGAGAAAGCTGGTCTCTCCTTTGGATCTTGTTGCCAGCACCGCTGTAGTAGTTCAGAAAGTCTTGGATGTGTGTTTTTGGGAATTGTAGGTCGTAGACCCTAATAGCAATTTAAGCTGCATAAAATTATTGTGCATAAACAAGAAAAATGCTAACGAACAAATGATCTGCAAAGAGGAAAGATAAAAACCTTCTGCACCACACCAACTGCTGCTTGTAATGGGGTCAAGTAAGAGTAAGGCAGCTGGTAACAAAAATAAAATATTTAGTGAGATAGTAGTAGAAGGTCGATCAACATTCGAGACAAGAAACAAATAAAAGATGAAGCAGCAAAGTGCACTGCCTGACACGAAAATGCTCACCTCTCCGGTTAAAAGCTCCCAAAGTGCTATTCCAAAACTGAAAACATCTGCCTTCTGATCATATGGTTTGTGTTCAATGACCTTCAAGAAAAAGTCAAATCAATGGAAAGAGATGTGAAGTACTGTGGAAACAGCTAAAGTTAAATAAAAAAAAAAAAACAGAATAGTCCAATAACAGTAATTAGTAATTATGTTATGGGTGGCTGTTATATTGTTCAAGCTATATCACGATTTTTTTAACATAACTTGCGCGTATGACTGTTATTAATGAATTTTGTTTTGCTTTTTTTTTTTTTCACAATGAACGCAAATATGACGATCATGTAAGCACTTCAACGTCGAAACCTTAATGGCATGCTTGATGAAGATGAAAATATGAATGGAACTAAGTAATAAGGATCATGTGTCAAATTCTTGGTAAGGAAAAAGCCAAGAAAGAACAAAAATAAAGTGGCCACCATTTCATCTTCTTAAATCTTATTTATGAAATTAAAAAAGAAAAAGATAAAAATAAAACTATAATGGAAGTATAAGATGAATGCCCAAACAATATAAATTCAATATACCAGTATGAAAAAAACATTAAAATTAACCAGAAGAGTATATTCTTTTTCTTTACCAGTTTTAAATTCTGCTTCACCATGGACAATATATTTCAATGGTAAACCAAGAAACTAGGTTAATGGTGTACATACTTTTCAAAAATTTCATAAACTTGGATTGAATAGCAGTTTTACTTGTATTTTGGCTTACCCTACCTTCAAAACACAAGATCTTATACCTCATATTCAATCCCTCCCCCCTTAACACACAAAAATAAAACGCAAATAGGAATCCTGAATTTGTTTTGCACAATAATATCACCCAGAATATCAACCAGAAAAGTAACATCAACTCCAAGAAAAATCATACCTCAGGAGCCATCCAGCGGTATGTTCCAGTTTCAGCTGTCATCACTCCAGACTGAGTTTGCACTCTAGCGACCCCAAAATCGGCAACCTTGACCAACTGTTGAAGAAGATTATACTCTATGAGTACATATTAAATGATAATGTTGAGATGCTTTGCTTCTTATCATGTTGACCAACATATAGAAATACTACAATCGGTTATTATTTGAAACACCATTTAAACTCTGGTAATAACTTATCACACAATCAATCTAGAAATTCTATAATCAACTATGAATTGAAAATGGAAGAGTAAAAATTGCAATTGCCCGATAATAGAGATAAGTAACAGATTAGTGATAAAGGATTGCAACTGATGAAATAAGGCCAATATTATCAAGAATTATTATAAAATAAAATATTACAAAAAAGCAGCAAAAACATAGACCAGTCCACTTACTTCATTTTCATCCATCAGAAGATTGGCAGTCTTGAGATCCCTGTGAATTATATTATTTTGGTGCAAATAGTTCATTCCCTTGGAAACATCAATCGCTGCTTTTAGTAAAGATGGAAGCTTAAACACACCCTTTTGTCTGTGCAGAAAGTCATATAAGCTTCCTCTAGACATAAACTCTGATGAAACATGATCACATAAACATTACAGTTGAATTATTAGGCTACTGAACAAGGTGCCCAAATCATCTTAGCAATGAAAGTACTTGATACAACACAAATAGGAAATTGGAGATTCTTAAGTGTGGGCAAATGCAGGTGGGGCCCAGTGAGACAAATTTAAACACATCCATTTCTTATATAAAAAAAAAAAATACATTCATCCATGCTCAGACTGTCATCTGGAGGTAGACAAATACCAGTGGTCTAGTGATATATCTAGGATAAGCTCTAATAACTTAGTGGACACAACATCAAAAGCTAGCTCAAGGGGTGTGGATTGTCCAAGTCTTATGAAGACTACTTTGGCCAAATATCTAAAGAAGGTGTGGGATCTCAACAGGGATATTAAACAGATTCTAAAAAGGGAGACTGTGCACAAGGCTTCCACCATTGTGGGGGTGTGGGAGGGTCAAAGGTATGCAGTCTCCACCATAGTGGCAAAGGTTTTGCACAGCCAGAACCTATGCCCACACAGTCACAGTGCAGTAATCTTGTCCTTGCACTAAGGCTCACAGCTCACCCTCTAAACCAATAGTATGAAACCTAAACATAAAACATCATAAATTCTCAGAGTCCTCTCCTATTTACCAGTAACAATGCAAAGATTTGGTGGCCGAGTACATGCGCCAATGAACTGAACAACATTCTTGTGTCGGATCTTCCTGCAGCCAAAGATAAACCATAGTTGGTAAAGAAAGAATTGTTATGCAGATCTACAAGGATACCATATCACTAAGACTAACTAGGATAAAAAGGACAAATACAGAACCTAGTGGAATAGTCATAACAGAAACATAATCAGATTTTTTCAGAAAATATTCAGAAGCATTTGATATAGGAATTAGGATACCAGAAAAAGTTGGAGATATTATTCTCAGTTAATACATTCCTTTCCTGAATGGTTGTAGCAGACAGGTTAGATACTTTTCTCTAAGAATAAAGTTCATACCCCTTCCACGATTGAAATTAAGCCAAATTCATGAATCCTTGACCCAGGCATTTTAATAGTCTACAATCTACAATGCCAATTTCAGGGAATCAATCTGTCGTACAAATTGGAATTATATATCTGAAATGCGGTAATTTTTTTTGAACTTTACAAAACAAATTACGACCACAGCCAAAGTAAGCTTCATTTTGCGTAACAAGGAGAAGTTAGAACAGCTTTGCACAGATTCATGATATCACGAGAACCTGAGGAAGCCTCTTTTGTAATCAGAGCCCAAAGATTTGTATCAGGCTGTCACTGCCTGTTGGTTTTCCAATTGATAGTTAAAAAAAGGAACAAGATAAAGAAAAAATGAACCAAAGGTATTAAGTCCAAGAGGTATGATATTCTGTCTTCCACTAGAAAGAAAGGCCTAAAACTCTAAAAAAAGACCATGAATCTGATCTCTAATACAATTTCTATCAAGATAATTTATGTACCATCAAGACAACCTTATTTATTACCACGTTATAGTTAACTATAGGGTGTGGAAACTAGATTATCATTTGACACAGCACGAAATCAACAATTAAAAACAGGAAAATGGAAGTTATAGCACAATATTTCATTGCTAAAAGCATTGACTTTTCCATTCTCAGATAACAAAGGACAAATGTGTGAAGAAAAGGAGGAAAGCATACGAGAAACAAAATCTCAGTAATGGAAACAAAAGCTCCACCAATTATGTTCAATTATGCAGACAAACCTCATGATATAAACTTCCTGTGCAAACTCTTTCAGCATATCTGTGCTTATGCGTTCAGGCTTAAGAACTTTGATAGCCACATCTTGACTGCAATATGTGCCTCTGAACCTAGAGAAATCCAGTGAAATAGGTAGAGAGGCATCAGCTAAAAAAGCTATGTAGATTTCTAATATGCTTTCATAAAGAAATTACTTACAAGTCACCAAATGATCCAGAGCCAACTTTGTTTTCATATTTTAGCTGGCTGGTATCAATTTCCCAAACATCAGCTCCATCAGATGGTATTTGTATGCAAGGAGGGGAGGATTCCATCGTTGTATGGTTTGGATCATTGAAAGCATAAAGTATGCCTTGATTTGACAGATATTGGTCCTGCAGAAGGGAAATTTTCATGTCAAGTCTTTAACACAAATGAATTTTAGCAGCTTGCAAGAGTGTAAAGAACAATTAATTTTATCAGATGTTGCAATTGATCATATTTGCCTAAATTAATATCAGTTGCTTTTTTGTAACTAGCAAGAATTTTAAGATACCTCCAAAAACCCTAGAACTTTGTATTTTGAAATGAATAACTGGGAGAATATATACCTTAACCTTCCAAATTTCCTTTTCCAACACACCTTTAAGTTCCTCAGTTTCCTAATGTCAAAAGGAAAAGGCAATAGAAGCAAGATGTTATTTCTATATAAAAAATACAATTGAAAATAAAAAGCATATAAATATTAAATATTAACTAAAAAGCCAAAGCAAAAAATATATGACCATGCCAGAATGCCAAGTAACACGAGGATTGCAGTGCATAAGATTCAAAATCCAGAGGATTTCACATGAAAGCCCAGTAATCAAAAGACGGGAAAAATAAATCAAAATTGCAGGGATGGGGTTGCTAAAGAAAAATAAAACTTTACAAAAGAGTGTTCCAACCTTCTAATATTTTATTCAGATAAGCAATGTATATTATCTACTGCAATAGAAAGGTAACATGCCATGAAGAGATTGGAAAAGGTTTAAGTAAGGTATTATATATCTTTTTACAAATCCTAAATTTAAACTTGCTATTCACAGCAAGATGTTTGAGGCATACATAAAGTCTTTGGGTATCTCAAAATACTTGCTAGTGTTTTTATGAGGTCAATTGTTAGGGTATAGGTTAGGAGAGTTAGTCAGTAGCAGTTAGTTAGTTGGTATGTGTATAATGAGGACTATTGTGTATAAATAAGGAGTTATGCAATTGGTTTTGATATCATTGAATATTATAATAGAGTAGTGAATCTTTTGTGAAGGGGAAACCCTTGGAGGAGAGATTATCTCCTATTCTCTTTTATCCTTTCACAATCTTTCAATAAAATAGTTAATTCTTTGGAATTGAATTATTGGGTTGCTAACAATTGGTTCGACCTACCGGATCTTTGAGGAGTGCCAGCGGTGGCGGAAATGGAGGATTGGTGGGCCAAGAAGGTGCTGCTGCCAAATTTTTCAGGGACCAATCCAGTTGGGTGGAGGATTGCATGGGCCGAAAGGTTCTTTGAGGAGCAAGAAATTCATGGTTTTGATAGGCTGCAATGGGCTTTCATGACCACAATGTAGGAAACCATGTATTGGTTCAGTTTTTGGTGTCAACAGGAGGATGCGATAGCCCTAACTACCTCATTTACTAACTAACTAACTATAACAACTCTTAACTACATTAACTACTCTAATATCTATTACTCTATATCCTAACATCAATGCTTAGCTATTTTTACCCTACCTCATTAGGCCATCCCTCAACGACAAAGACATCCAAGGAAAACCCATCAGAGGTCGAAAATGCATGAGCTTCTTGAATATTCAGTCCAATCTCACCAAGTATCGAAGTTAACTGAAATGCATACATAGTAAAGGGTGAGAAATAGCATATAATATACAGCACACTTTCTATATCATATAATTCAAAAAGAATTTAATTTTAATCCATTGTAAATGTAAAAAAGGTATAGGTTGTCACCTAATAACATATTCCCACAGCATCCAATGAACTTGACACCCATGCAAATTGTTGAATTCATTAAATGGTGTCGTAACACATCATTGGATGTGTAAAACTTTTTTAGTCTTTTAGACCAATAACTCATCAAAATTAAATTCACTCAAAACTCTAAGCAATTTGATCTTTATGCAATGAATAATTGATTGAGTACGCTTAGCAAAATGAACAAGGAAGCAGTCCTCCTCTCAATGATTAAAACTTACATAAGTCACTTTGAAAGTTATTAGATCCGAATAATTGAGAAATTTCCACTATTCAAAATATGAAAGAGCAACTAAAATAGAATAAAGGAGTCATCACCTAGAAAAGGTTCACGAGTAAAATACTCCTCTTTAGCATTTTACATTTTACAACAAATTATATATTTTTCATGAGTGTGAATCCACATTAGAATTTAAACCTATGAGGTTGTAAGTAAATATTAACAAGTAGTATTCACTCATGCATACCTTCTTGCACAATCATAAATTAACAAGCGGTCGATGTATTCTTTATGAAAAATTAACACTTGGGAATATTACAACTTATAACTTTTAATTTCTTTCTAGTTTCAAAATGCCTATGTTTGACATAGCATCCATAGTAATTGGCAAGAAATAAATACTTCCAGCATAGCAATTTGTTAGAAGTTCTCTAGCCAAATCAAAAAGAGCTATTTATAGTAGAAAATAAAATGTCGATTATACATACTAAAAAGCAATATCACCCAATGATTTAAAAAAAAAGCATCGTTTTACAGAAGTATAATGGAAATAATAAAGAATTAACCACCTGACTAAGGAGTTTAGGTTTATCAACTGTTGAAAAGGTAATCTCGTGCATGGGCCTAAAATATAATAAATGAAAAAGATCAGTACCAGTCAAAATTTTAAAGTTTAAACAACAATAGTGCAATACATTTATTGACTAATATAAGCTAATGGAAACATTCAAACATGAGTGTTCACCCCTAGAGAAAATAATAGTAGAGGGCCTTTACAAACTCGAATGTTAAGGGCCCATAACCGTGTCAGAGATATAGTCTTCCATGGACTGATTCTACATTTTTTTCTATACACCATAGTACAATGATGAACACATTTTTCTGAAAAGATTAAAATGCCTAACAACTAAACTAAATATTCCCCTACCAAGAGACTTGCACTTCGAAAATATTATCTTCAAAGTACGTGAGATTTTATCGCAGTCTTTGTCTATATATCAACCTCATAAAAAACACATGCTTGATGCTTCTACTACTTTAACTATATTAACTGAGGCCGAAGAAAGAATGCAAACACATTCACAATATCTTGACTAGAACAATAACCTCTGAAGCACAGACACCTCTAGGTTAAGACGCGTCACCGTGTCCAACACTTGTACAACACTCGTAGGACACCTATATGTCAACTAAAACAAGTGATCGACAAAAAAAATATTTTCTTTGTTTCGACAAAAAAACTCATTGAATACATCTTGGACGCATATATGAAGGTTAAAGATGTGTCAAATCTATGATGGAGAGTTAAAGATATTAAATTTAGATCTTTTTATAAATAATGTTCATATTTTATTTAACTATAATAAATAAATAAATATATGTGTATCGGTGTCGGTGTCTTATATTTTATACATTGGCAGTGTCGACGTGCCCGTGTTTTTGTTGTGTCTGTGTCGGAGTATGTGCTTCATAGAGAATAAGAGTCCAAACTGAATTTATTAAAGATGCATACCGGTTAAAATTTGCTGTCACGCCCATAGCATTGTCTCCATCTTCCATGTTATTTTTATTTGTTTGAAGTGCAAGAGCTTCAAGATTAGAGGAAGAACCAAACGTGGGTGGTGGATGAATTCTTTTTTGCCCAATAAAGAGAGAGAAAGAGAGAGATGACATTAAAAATAAACTAGAGACACAAATGAAAATATAATATTGATGGGAACAAGTCAGCAAGAGTTAGGATAACAACAAATATGCTTAGTGAGCAATGTCAATGATGGAAAATAAAGCTGACTAGACAATGTATGAGCCATACCCCTGTTTTAAAGAATAGTTAAGAGAACTCTGTGCATCTTCTTTCTCAGAAGTATCTGAATGCACGGAAGAATCAATATAATTTGCATTAGCAAAAGGATATACCTGCATTAAGGACAATACAAATATAAATCAATTTGCATATATCACTTCTCTAGACTTAAATTTTTTGTTGTCCGTTGAGCTTAATTTAAACCACTTATAAAGATGCTGATCCCAAAGTTCCAAATCATATGCCAATAACAGCAACAAGTTATACAAATTAAAACAAATTATAAGTGCTTTTTCTATAATTTATTTTTACCTGTACTAATCGAACTTGAAATGCAGGTCGATTAGCAGGATCCTCTGCTAACTTGAGCAATCTCTTATGAGCAAGAACATCTTCTGCCCTCTCCACATTCACATCCAATGCATACCTATGTAGTAGCAATCAGAGTGACCAACCACGAGACTCGAACAAATAACCACTCTGGCAAATCCACTTACAAAAGTAAAGTAAAACAAAAACAAAACAAAAAAATAAAATTACTCAGCTATTTTCTTCCCTTTCAATTTTCATTTCAATTCTCATCACAGTTCAAAATAAAACGAAGAAAACAAAAATTAAATTGAAATGAATAAAATAACAGAAACAGAAACGTGCAGAAACGCTAAAGTCACAATTCACAAATTCCGTATCAATCGTTTTCAGTTTTCACCACTTTTTCCACAGTTTATTTGCCGAGAGAATTAAATTCTAAGACAAATTAAAGAAAAGAAGCAAGGTTAGGTTAATTTGGAAGCATGATGAAAGACCTAGCAGGAAGACGATTGAAGTGAAGCCATAATTGATCATCAAAACCAGGAACATGAGCCTCTTCACAATCGGAATCCTGAATTCGACGAAGAACCTCATTGTACACCTCAAGTTTCTGACGGTGATGGCGAGGATTCGGATGCGACTGCACTGCTCTGCTTCCGCAGCTTTCAATGTCGTGTTCGATCACCATGAGTGTAACGAAAAGCACGATCAACAACAACAACACTATCACTCAGAAGATGAAGAGAGAGAGAAAAGAGATCGCGATAAATTGAACAAAAAGCCAGAACGAGAAGAGAAGAAAAAAACGAAACGATAAAAAGAAGGAGGAAATGAAAATGAAAGGGAAAGAGGAAAATAAGAGATTTGAGAATTTTCAGTTGAAAGGAAAACGAAAACTCATTTTAATTTTTTTTATGATTTTGCAGGTACTGATTCAGTGTTTTTGGGCTTCGGCGCAGTGTGTTTGTTTTGTTCTAAGCTATCCACGTCAGCGTGGGTCCTACTTTTCGCCCAAAATGGACACACACGGCTAATTAAAAAAGTTTGTTGATAAGGGATTAGCTTAGTAAGATGAGAACATATAAAAAATATACGTGTATGTCACATGTCAATACTATCTTACCTCGTGAATTCATGATTTGTTTCATCAGAGCTACATCTGATTAATTTTAAGTTTCATTAATTAAGTTTTATAACTTATGGATCTAGTGAGAGATAAAAAAAAAAAAATTCACTTATAACATATAAGATCAAGCAATCTAAATTAGAGCATTAATCTTCAAAATTTTGAATTAAAAAAAAAAAGCATTTCAAAAAATTCAATTTAATAATAAATACATAACAAATTAATTATAGATGTTCAAGATAAAACTTTTATATTTATTATCTTTTATTATTTAATTTTTTATTTAAACTTTTTTTACTATAATGTTACTCTAGACTTGTAAATATATTGGGTAGGAGATGAGAAGAGATTACACTCATTGTTAAGAAGAAGTCCAATAACTCCAATATGAGTTATTTACTAAGTTTTAAAAGTTAGTGGACAATATTTATTAGATTTAACCATTAGAATATACCTTTGTGGCAACTGTCAACTATGGTTGTTTACCAGACCGGCCAAAGTCCTAGGCCACCAAGGCAAGGAATTCAGTCTAAAAAAAAATATTTTTGCCAAAAAAAAAAGCCTCTAAGGAAAAAAAAAATACATGTATATGGTAATATGACTATGAGTAAATGAATTACAAAATTATTTAAAGTTATTTGTTAAGTTTTAATTTTGATGAGATAGCTAAATGTTAAATTCCTGCATTTGGCGTTAGAACTTAGAATACAGGAAGATGCTTTTATTTTTTCTTTCTTTTTTTAATGTGCAATACATCCACGATGTAATAAATTTAATAGGAAAGCGAGGCTAAAATTGAATTGAATATTTGAATAAAAAATGTAAGACATTATGCAGGGCCCAGGTTGTGTTTTGTATTAGGGAATATGGATTTGTGACTGTAATCCTTATCCTGTTGTCAGATGTAAAACGTGGGCCTACCAAACCACCGAAGCTTCTCTTTATAGTTTAAAAATCCCACTAAGTTGGGGTCATTACTCATTGTGAAAACAATATTGTAAAATGGAAATAATGAATAAATAATTATAATAACCGCGAGGATTTGATATTGCTGTTTCCGCGGGATTTGTAACTTTTAAAAATCAGATTAACCATAGGGTACGGAATCTTTACAAGCTATCACAATTTTTCTTATTTTTCGAGGATAAATATTTCTTCTTCAACGAAGATTCTTTCTCTTTCAAATAACTTTTTGTTTCTTTGATTTTTCTTTTCTTATACAAACTAGTAATTAGTAATTGCTTGCTTAATTTTCCAATATCACAGCTTTAATAATTGTAAGAAAGTTTTATATTGTAGATAAATAGAAATTATTCTCATATCATCACAAATATTTTTTCCGATTAATGTTGAAAAGAATTATACATGTGACAACAAATTTACTTTAATATATTTAAAAAGGTTAATATATTTAAAAAGTTTAGAGTTAAACCAAGCACGAAAGTTATCTTATATATTTTTTAATTTAAATTGATTGTTTTTTTTATACGTTTTAGAGTTAGAAATATTAAATGTAGACACATTTTTTAATAAAAATTTAAATTTTATTTTTTTTATTAGACTTTATTTTTGTTGATAGAGCTTAAATCAATTTTTTAAGTGAAACATTTTGAAGTGATAAAGTAATAAAGATTTAAAAAAAATTAATTAATCACTCATATTTGTTAAGTGTCAATTTATTTTTCTTTAGAATATACGAGTCTAACATGTTTATT
>JBBPBT010000152.1:6148081-6206545 GCA_037974875.1 Cicer bijugum | reverse complement strand
AAAATAACATTTTTCAAACTAGTTGATATATATAGAATAACTGGAAAAAATATTCTAAATTAATATTTACTTTTTTCAATTAAGATTAATAAGATAAAAATGACATGTTAAATTTTATTTAATCTTAAAAAAATGACATGTTATAAACTACTTGAAATAGAATCCTAGAATGTAAATTATAAGTTAGTGAAAAATAATAATAGCTTGTGAGAGATTAGGTAATCAAGATATGGTGATATAAGATATGTGGATAACCATATAATGTTATGCACATTATAGAGTCTCTTCATGTCTTGTGTTTTATGTACATCTCAAAAAATAACTTAGGTAACATATATTTTTCTATTATATACGTAGGATTGAATTATATCGGTGCATCACTTGTGCATTGTTACACCATTCCACAATTTAACAAATTTTTATCATATTTTTATAAAATTCAATGTTAAATTAAAAATTTATATCATAAAAATTATTTATATAAATATTTTTTAAAAAATAAAATAAAATTATATATTATCAAAATTAATACTATATATTATTTTATTAAATATTATTAATCTTATTATTTATTGAACATTGTTAATCTTAATATATTTCAATCACATATAAGATAAAAGTTTTCATTTCAAATACTAAATAAAAACTTTATCATTTTACTAAAGTCTAGTTCCGGTCTCTCACAAAAACACATAACTTAGATTAATCATTGAGAAAAAAACTCAACTTTAATTCCTCAAAAAAATAAACTGAACTATCTTAGTCACTCTAATAAATTTTTTACACAATCGAATGTTGTGTGTTGTTGAATCATGAGAGGATTCATGCGGAACTGTTGCCTTTCGTACCCCCCATTTAAATTTCTACCTCCAATTTACTGTTTTTTGAGTGAAATACCCAAAATATCCTTAAAAAAATCAGTAAAAAAGTAAAAAAAAAAAAAAAATACATACCGGAAATTTCGAAAATGAAATTTCCGGGAAGGTCACCGGAAAATTTAAAAATCCGGTAGTTCAAAATTAATACCGGAAATTTGAAATTTTCGGATGGCTTACCGGAAATTTAATTTTTTGAAATTTCTGGTATGCATTTTTCACTACTGAATTTTTCAATTTTCCGATTTCTTTACCGGAGCCCTTTTTGAAATTTCCGGTACACTGTATTTCAGCCCTTTTCTTTCCACAACTTAGGCTCCAACCATTCCACAATCAGGGTTTGGCGCTCTAACCAACTGAGCTACGGCACACAGTATAAGGTTTGACGCTCCAACCAACTGAGTTATGACACAATACCCATGGAAGGCTACCTGGGTAGCGGCAACAACGCCTACAATTTGAGTCGACCTATCTCTTTTAACAAAAATATTCAAAAAAAAAATTAACTAGGATTTTTGAAATTTCCAGATTAACTACCGGAAATTTCAAACAACGAAATTTCCGGTGAACAAAAATAAAGTACCGGATTTTTTTAAATTTTTGAAATTTTCGGTAGCTTCCGGAAATTTGAAATTTCCGGTATTGAAAATACAACTACCGGAAATTTCATTGACCAAATTTCCGGTAGGTAATTTTTTTTACCGCTCACGTGAATGAATTTTTTAGGGATAAAATTGGGTTTTACACAAATTGGAGGGTAGAAGTTTAAATGGGGGTACGAAAGGCAACAGTCTTGATGCGGTGTTCAACTTACCATTTGGTCAAATTTTTAGGTCCATATACCAGTAATCTTTGGGAACAAATCAAGTCCCAAATAATTTTTAAAGTTTTGGTTACATGAGAAATATTGTTGTACCAAATTGAAAATCTGAGATAAAAATACATTTGTATGTTGCAAATTAATACAGACAATAAATTTTAAGAGTGTGTTTAGATAAGATAATTGAAAATTATAGAGAAATTAAACTTTTAGACAATTTAAATGCTTCATTGCATGCATTTCATTTTTAATTGCTGTTGTTTAGATAAATTTATTGTTCATTTATTATTAAGTAATTTTTGTGTGAATTTCACAAGTTTTTGTGGGAAAATAAAATTAAAATATTTGAGCCAAAAATAATATTTTGAAAAGGTTGAGGGACTAATTTGAAACTTTATAAGGACCAATTGGCTAAGTTTTAAAATTTTAGGGACCAGTTTTCAAAGTTTTGAATAATTATAGAGACTAATATGCAACATTTGAAATTTATAAGATCAAAATTATAAATTTTAAAAATATATAGGTACCATTTTATTCATATACTATACATTATAAATTAAGATGAAATTTTAGATTATAATTTAAAATTATCTAAATTTAGATTTAACAAAATTTATAAAGTTTCTTTATTTTGAAATTTTTTTAAATTTATTATCCAAAATAAGATAGTTAGTTTACATTAAAATATTTAAATTCTCTTAAAAAATTATATTTTTTCAGAATTGTTTTTATCTACATACACTCTAATTAACATTTCTTCGGGTATTCCTATTTTAAGGTAATCTTTAATGTTGATTTTGTGTTTTAAAGTGTTTTCGTTCTTATCAATGATGCTTTTCCAAACTACCAAAGCTTGTACACTTGAACCATGATGCAGATGGACTAACTTGTCCCTTCAATGTCAACCTGTCTCCTACTAAAACATTGAAAATGCCACATAGTTCATTTATGATCCGCATAACCACCTAAGAGATGATTCAATCATGGATTTTGGTTCAAGAATTTATGTATCATGGTGTACATTTAAGAGACATTAAGTTAAAGTTTTTTTTTTCTTATAGACTGACTTGAATTCCACTTTTTTTTTTAAAAAAAAAATCTGAATTGTGAATTATATTCTGCACCTTTACATGAACTTTCAACCTCATCTATATTAAAATTATAACTTTATTTCTGTTGTTATCTATAAAAATCATAAAAAAAAAAAAAAAAATTCTCTTTTTTTCACCCATTTCATTTGAAACTTTCAATTATCCGAATCACAAATTTGCAAACTTTTGAACATTTGAAACCTTCGAAACAAAAAAGTAAGATCCCATTCGAAAATTTGAAACTTTCGAAACAAGATTTTCTAAATGCTTGAAAGTTTCCATGAACATGAAACTGTCAAAACTTTCTAACAACCTGAAACTTTCAAAATGTGAATTTCAGAAACTTGAAGTATTTCGAATGTTTTGAAACTTTGGAATTCATAGAAAGTTTCAAAATAGTTTCGGAAGTTTGGCTTTTAATGAAACTTCCGAGTCGAGTTTCAAAAGTTTGGAAACAATACGAAAGTTCCTAAATGATTTATTTTTTAGGTTTTTTTCCATTTTTTTTATTGATATATTGCAGTGCCTAGAATGAGAGGTTCATTTGGCTAAATTATTCGCAACGTGAGAGGTCATAATGGTGATAGAGCAGAGACAATTCCACCAACAACATCAAACAAATGACGACATACGACAAATCGTCCAATTAGGCAGTATCGTCGTAGACAAGATATCCAAGATGATGTCGATGAGTGTACTGATCTTGCACAAATGGAGGAGGATGTCCCTGAGCTTGCATAGATGAAGCAGGCTGAGGAGCAGTATGTTGATCCTGCACATGACGATGTTGATGATATTTATGATGTTGAGCCTGAGCAAGATCAGCAACCCGGATTCCCCAGAGGATCAGTGGTGACATATGTGTTGACACAGTATGAACACCACATGACTTGGAGGCTATGAGAAAATAGGTGTATTTTAATTAATTTTTAATTATATTTAATTAATTATTTAAATATAAATAAGTATTTATTGTTATGTTCTGTAATTACTTGCAGGATCGTGGGTCGTTAAAGATTATTACTAATAGATTGAAGCTGAAGAAGTTTGATGAAATACTTGTGCCACATCTGGTACAACATTGAATTCGAGAATCTGGGCTGCTACATATATCGTCAGCTTACCTCATTATGGCTGATGTTGGTCTAATATATGCATTTGTTGAAAAGTGGCTTAGAGAGACCAACTCATTTCATTTTCCATTTGGAGAGATGATCATCACGTTGGATGACATCGTGACTCTTCTTCACATCTCACACCATGGTAAATTTTTTGATACACCTATGAATATGAATACTAATAATGCTGCAAGAGCTGCACATGAGTACTTATGTGCAACATGAGATGAAACACTAGCTGAAATTAATTATAATAAATATGCTCAATATAGATTGCAATGGTTGTGTTATTTATATAGTCGTCTCATTAAAACTAATTAGTTGGAGTGTGCGGCTATAACGTATCTGTTGCATTTAGTTGATAGCACTATTTTCGTCGATAAAACACATACGCGTGTGGAGGTGAAATACGTTAGTTTGTTTATTGATTTAGATCGTTGTCAAAACTATTCGTGGGGTACCACATCATTGATTTTCCTTTATGACAATCTGGGAGATGGAATTGTCTACAACACTCGACAGTTGAGAGGTTACATAACCCTATTACAAGTATATGATTTATATTAAGTTGTGTCATTTATTTATTAAGTTGTTGAATTGTGTTATTTACAGTGTAGTGTTGGATTTACGAGCACTTCCCTAACATCTATAAGCGGGGCGATAGAGGAGCGGTTCCTGCACATATTAAAATAGCATGCAGGTGGACTGTAAAACATGTTGTTGAAGGTGGATTGACGACATATTGTCTTAGACTTGATACTTTGTTGTTGGAGGATGTAGTGTTTACACCATACGATGATGATCAAGCTAATCATCTGTTTGTATCGATTTCAATGTTCCCTAGATACCTACGATGTAGTGGAGTCTCAATCCTATATTTGCTGCAGTGATGTCTTCGACAATTTGGTCGTATTTAGTGCATTCCATTTGATGTTCCTCGAGGTGCCGAACAATATAGATTGGGAGTGACAGACTACTACGAAATCATCTATAGCGGTCTTTCGGAGCCTATATCTTGTAGCGACTTTTCCTGGACAAGTCACTACAGACTACTACGCATGGTACTTAAATGTTTCATGTCATCTGATCCTCCCTACACCTATTGCTGCACATTAGAGTCCACCACCTGCTGCTGCTGCATATGGTCCATCATCTTTTGTATATGTTGATCTATCATCGACACGAGACCATAGAGCAGCTGAGCTTGTACGTAAGATCATAGATTTGGTAGCTCCATTTAGTGAAGTTCATGACATATTAAGTGAGTTAGGTCGCTTGTACGATGATTATTAATTGTGTTATGTATGATAAATATTGAACATGAATTTCTATTTTAATATTTTGTGTTATTTATGAATTTTTATTTTGAGTTAATCCACATTTATTTTGAGTTAATCCGCATTTATTTTGAGTTAGTATGCATTTTAACTTTATCTCGTTATCAAAAACGTAAATGATAAATGATAAAACGTAAATGATAAAATGTTCAAACATATATTCTAAAACATAAATGACAAAATATTCAAACATATATTCTAATCTTTATTTAATGAAATACAAGATGATTTAATAAATGATGGATCAATGTGTTTCTAATGTTTCATACGTCATGCATAAGCTATTTCCCATGTCTTTGCACACTCACTACAAAAGTCTCTCCATCTTTGTGAGGTAGGTGGCAAAGAACAATCAAAGTTCAATTTGATATGAACAATAAAATATTAAACATTAATTTATTTGAACAATAAAATATTAAATATTTATTTATTAAACAATACTACCAATCATAACTTTTTTTTATACCCAATGATTTTCATTGACAAATCCAATTGCTAGTAAAGAGATAAGAGAAGACTCTTTTGATTGTGTTTTGTTTGGCAAAAAAAAATGTCATATTAAGATTACGAGGCAACAATACCAATATAAAATTATATAGTGTTACTATCACGTAACTCAAGTCTGGTATAACCATTCACTTATGATCATTCACTTATATTTTTCTTGAGCATTCAATCTTGAAATTTTCAATGAGTTCTGCATTGATTCAACATTGTCATCGAAAACATTAGAATAAAGGTCTTGATGTAGATGAATCTCCTTATCCAATTGTTTTTGAACTAAAGACCAAGATTCTTCAGTCTAACCTAACAATGTTGCAACTGCGCGAAACCTCCAATTTCCATCAGGCATAACATCTATTATCTCCTTAATATACTGATGCATACAAGTAGGAAAATGTATCTTATATGGTTGTCTTGCAGAATATTGTGTTGATTGATTTGTAGAACGTTGAGATGGTTGCCTTGCAGAACACTGTGCTGATTGATTTGCAGAATGTTGAGATGATTGTTTTGTAGGTTCTTGTGAGGCATCAACATATTCCCAATATGACGGATCGCAAGGAATATCAAATTATTTTTCTTTTTGCTAGCTCATTTGGTTTTCACCTTATCAGATGGTGCAAGTATTGATGTTGCATGTGAAAATACAAGTCCACACACCTTTTTCCTAAGTATCATTTGACCAACAATATCTTGTTTCTTCATGTACGCTTTCATTGTTTCCATCTTTTCTGAAAAGTCATATTCTCATAAAGATTCTTCATGCTTAAATTTATCCAAAAAACATGAATGTTATCTAAAAGAATAACATTACCAGATATCTGCAACTTTACCAACTCACAAGCACATGGTAATCCATGAGTTGTTTTGATTGAGTAACCACATTTTGTTTTGTTAGAACCTATAATTTTCACTATCTTTAACTGTTTGACAATTTTTTTTAAATATTTCCTTGATACATAGAGATATAGACTTTGAAAAATGGTGAATTATACATGTGCTCAATATCGAAGATGATTTTCTTAAAAGACGATTTAATGATACATACTTGATTCTTCAACATTATATTCACAACATCTCAACTTTTACACAAATCACCAAAACTAGTTTGCAGCATGTTTTTCAATCTCCAATGAGCAAACTCAACTCTACAAATAAATTAAATAACACAAATTAAAACAAATCACATAAGTTAGTAAACCATATTTTCTAAAACAAAACAAATCATAATTTAAAAATATTTGTTAGATGTTGTGTTCCCCAAATGCATCACTATATTGATTGAAACCTTGACAAATCTTTCTTTGTAAGGTGTCAACCATGAATCTTTCACATAATCAACAAAAAGATAATATCTACACATACTAGTTTAAAGTGTTGCAAGTGATTATCATACTCCTTCATACTAGTCGAATATACAAATTTTTTTCCATAAATCAATTACTTCATCTTGTTTATCATTTTTCACATATTGTTTGCATCTTACCTCAACATTTTTTTTCAATATGAAAATGACATAGCAAATAAATTGAAGTAGGAAATACAACACTTATAACATTCATCATGGCAAGATCTCTACAAGTCACAATAACTTTAGAAATTAAATTATCAGATGCGAACAACTGTCTTACCTTTTCAAATGCCCAAATGAAGTTATTTTGTCGCTCTTGTTCCAAGTAAGTAAGCCCAACTGAAAATGTCAAACTAGTAGATGTGACACCGACAATTTCAAGTAATGGTAATCGATATCTATTTATTTTGTATGTGCTATCATATATCAAAACAAAATGAAATGTGTTTAATAACTTTATAAAATCATGATACGTCCAAAATATATCTCTCGAAACATCTGAATTCTCTCGTCTTCTTGTCCAATGCACATAATTTTCTTGTTGTATTAACTTCAGCATATGTTGTATTTTTGTGTACGAATCTCTCAACGATGATCGATAAGTACTTCTTGCTTTATATATTTGACTAAGAATTGTGAGATTAGTTTTTTTTTCTCTTTCAAAGCATTAAAAATGAATCTTGGTACAAACTTATACTTTGTCATGTCAGTGACAAATTTCCTCTCTTCTTCGTTTAAACGCCCCAAATATGAATGATCGGTTACAGTATCCAGTAAATCATGATTGTGTGTTCCACAACAAACACTAATTTTTCTTCACTGATACTTAACGGTATACATCTGAGTATAAACGAACAGTTTTCCTTGTGAGAACAAGTTACTGTTGATTTTGATTTTGATTTATATCTTCCACATCTTTCGCATCTCAAAATTAATTTGTCTTTTATTCCCCTATTTCCAATTGCTTTATCCGATCGAATGGTAACAATTAAAGTTTCATTTTTCCTTCAAATATTTTTTGCCCATTCAAATACAACTTCTCGAGCGGAAAATACCTACAAAATATGTTTCAAATTAAACATCAAATATATATCTATAATAAAAATTTGATCGGTGGTGGATTATCAGTAATAATACTTGATTGGTGGTGAATTTTTCTGTATAATCTATAATCATTCTTGAAGCAGGAACCTCAACTCTACTCATACCTAATTTCAAAAAAATAATAAATTTAATTAATAATAATATTATATATCTATTTTTTAAAATAAAATATTAATTATTATTAAAATAATTATGCAGATTTCGAAAATTTCATGTAAATTGAAATTTTTGAATTTTGAAATTTTCAAAATTGTATTACTTCAAAAATTTGAAAGTTTCGAAGATTTATGTTTCAAAGATTTCAAATTTATCAAAGCTTTTGAAAGTTTTGATGAATTCTGAAAAAACGCATTTTGAAAGTTTTTGATTTATCAAAAATTTAAAAATTGTCTAAAATTTCTAAAAAAAATTAAGTTTTGAAAGTTTTATGTTTAATAAAATTTTTGAAAATGTCAACAAAACTCACTTTTTTATATTTCAAAAGTTTAGGTAAATTTTGTAATTTTTGAAAGGGGAATGAAGAATGAAGTGGTAAATTTTTTTAAGTGTTTCAATAGAGATGGGGGGCGAGGTACACGTGGGGTTGCAATGTACAATTTTCAATCTAAATATATTTCTAGTGAAATTTTCAAAATTTAAAAATTTCAAATTAAATGCATCAATTTCAAAATAAAATTTTCATTTTAATATCTTTAAAACATTTGTTAATATTTTTCGTATTTCATTTCTCTAATAAAAAAACAACATAGTAAAAGTTTAATAAGATATATAATTTTTTATTTAAAATAAAAATAACTATTAATAACATTTTAAAAAATATTAATAATAACAGATTTGCTAATATAAAATAAACAACTCATTTTAAAGTATAAATTAAATAATATCATAAACTTTTCTGTTTAATTAAATTGAGTAATATCGTCCACCGTAAAACAAAATAAAAATAGATATCGTAAATAGATACTAACCAATAGTGAATTTGTTACTATAAACTCTCTTAATATTTTACGACTAATAAGTACTAACGCGTTAATCAATTGTTTTACGCAGAGAAAAGCGAAAACAGAGTAACAGTGAACCTATATATTATCCTTCACATCAGAACCCTTAATCTACAAGAAAAAAGGCCTTGTTTAACGGAACGCAACTAGATCATTTAGATTTACACGCATATATGGTACCTAAAAAAATCACACGCATATAAATTTAATAACGTATTAATATTAGGCGCGTATATAAAATAATAAATCCACTATAGCCTATGCATATATATATATATATATATATAGTCCCAAATTTGATACAATAAATTAAGAGAAAAAAAGCTCGAGAAGATCAAAGCAATTACGAAGAAGAGTTAAAGAAAAATAGCGCTATCATATCAAGCGGTTTTGTTTAAATTGTATTTAATTCAATTATTATTGTATAGTATATGTGATTCAGATATTTGATTTGGATGGGTCTATGTGCATCACGTAAAAACAATCATAGTGGTGGAGGATCAGTTAATTCACAAAGATGTGGATGCTTTGCGATGGTTAAGGAGCATAAGTCCAGGTTCTATATTGTTAGAAGATGTATTATGATGTTAATTTGTTGGCATAAGTATGATTAGTATTCAGATTCTTTTGGAAGCATTATTAATCTTCTTTTTTTTTTTTTAATACTTTATGGAATTTTTTATGCATAATAATTCCTATTCGGCTACGCCACTTTTCTCCTTTTTCGTATTATTGGCTTAAAACCGTTGTGACAATTATGGGAAAGAAAAATTAAATTTAGGAAATTATCAGTTTTCAAGTATATGGTGCAAAAATCAAGATATGTCTATAAAAGCAGTATCTAACCATAAAAGATTATGTTGGTTACAACTACGTCCAAAGATCATTAATTAATTGTTAAATATCTGTTCAAAACTCGTTCACATTTGAGCTTGGAACTCGATCATTTTTACACGAAAACGATGAGAACCATGATAGAATATTTGTTAGTTTTTAATTCTGTTGCTAAAATTTAGGGAATATTAGTCTTATTTTTTTCGATTTGTCCTAGTCTTTAGGAAGTAGTTTTATTTAATTCAAGCTTGTAAGTGTTCTCTTGAGTGGGCTATTTTATAGCTTTTCTGTTGCTATTTGTATTGGCTATTTAACAGCCTCATTGCTAATCAATAAAAAAAGTGCAGTTTTGAGTTTCGATTATTTCATATTATTCTTACAAACCAAGGCTATTCTTGCCTCATTTATAAATTTCCTGTAGTTTGCATCATAATCTGGAAATTAATCTGGAGTTGATCATGATTACTAACTGTTGTTTAAGGATATGGTAAAAGAAAATGGGTAAGGAAATAAAATAAAATATTGTGTGAAAAAGATCAAAGTTTCAAATAGTTGAATGAACCAGTTATTAGATTAAACTTCCACTTTTAATATTTTAAAAAAATACTTGTGAACATTTCCCAAAAAATTTGATATATTTGATTAAAAATACATCAAAACAAGGTTTGATTACAGTTTGTGTAAAGAAAATATCAATCTTAAAAATAAAGATTTAATTTTTTTTACATAATGTATCCATATTATTCGTGTGAAATTTTGAATGTGTATTCCTTCTTGGTTTGCATACGCAAGTCCAACCAAAAGATAAGCCAAGTGTGTGTATAAGAAAACTTTGGAGTCAAGTAATGTTTAATAACTTTCTGTGTACCGTAACTAATTCATCACACCAATTTGATGATATTTTGCAAGCGAATTCCCTTAATAGTACTACATGGCTCTAAAAGTTGATGACTAAGTTTAAAGCTTCTGGCCATCTTAACCCCTTACATCCTCTATCACGTGCAAGAATTTATACCATCATAACATGTAACTGTGAGTATGAAAAGTCCTTTATGATCAGAAGAATGACATGAGACAGTGATAATATGATCATTAGCCAATTAGCAATATTGGGTAGCAAATACTAATTTAAAACTATCAATGTTAAGAACTTTATGTTACATTCATTAATCAGAGAGTGGCAATGCCATATATTCTTTTCATAATTTCATTGATGATCATGTCATGGATTGCAAACATACTTGATGTGTTGCAATTCACAAATATAAGTGGAAGTACGAGAAACTTCCACAAGTTTTAGGCCTCAATACATTTGATTATATACACAAACTGAGGTTAAAGATTCTAATTCTTAGCTGTACAACACATAATTTTGCTTCATTTCTGTAACTTATGCCTCGATATATTCCTGTTGAAAAATTATCAGGAAAAGATAACCATACGTTCCTCTTCAGAACTTACCCTGTCATCACCACCTGAAATTTCAACACATAATTATACAACTATACAGTGAAATTAAGTAGACACAGAATTTTGTCTATTGACTTTTTTGAAGTCAAATTCTAACTATTGAATACAAACAATTTTGGACATACCTAGTGCTCATGAGATGATTTACGAAGATTTTCAAGTTTGTCTCTCCATATAGCTGCAAAATCAAGCAAACAAGCTAAAGTTATTTGATGAAACTGCCCATATTTAGGTATTCCAGCTTGCAGAAGGCCAACAATTGTGACATTATACTCACAAATGTGCAAAATAAAAACTATTAAATAAATACAGTCATACCGAAAAGATATTTTACCTGCGTCGTTAAATCGTTCCTGTTTGATAGCTAAATGCATATTATGCATCATACTTAGTTCTTCAGCTACCGAATCTGGACCATCTATAGGACTGTAGCAAACGAATGAAGTTCAGGCTCAAATGATATACCAAGAATGTAAAGGAGGAAACTTGCACACAGAACCTACGGTGGTAAGGACGCTACACACACACAGTAAGACCCAATAACTATGCAATACCTGTCAAGCAATACATCATAAATAGCCTTCTTATTGTGCACTCTGCCCATTCCATAACCGAGCCTTATAGCATCTGTGAAAACAATTTGTTTACTTACATATATTGGAGCCTGCACAGATCAAATATAGAATCATACAAGAGGGTTTGTATAACTTCCTGGCACAAAATGCATATTACTAAGATTTCTAAATAAGAACAGTTATGTTATAGTCTTCGGATATTCCCCTTTCAAAAATCTATTTTTCTTAACAGGTATTGGCAGTGTCACCACAGAATTCATACCTTGCATCTATTTGCAACATTAATGGCATCTGAGGGACGTGCATCCACACCAATAATATCACTTTTCCCTGGCTGAAGGATTTATAAAATTTGATGAGAACTTTTATAAATGAAAAATCATAATATAAAGGTATTTATCATTTAGAATTCAAAAGTTGTTAATACCTGGCTAAGGTACAATTTGGCAAAGTAAGTACTGACTACTCTTTCTGTAATTCTAACCATTAATACCTGAAAGAGTAAAATGAAGAAATACTTCTTGATAAATTACTTGACACCCAATTTCTATTTGACACTGAAAATATTACTATTACTTAACATCTTTAGAACACAGAATTAGGACCAGAAGATTACTAAAGTGAAATTATTTGCAGTTAAGAGGATCCAAATAACTATTCGAATTGCTTCTTTTTTAGTATGGTACTTCTCAAACACAAACACACAATGGGTATTGATGCTATGATCTCACATAATTTCCTTGAGAAGGATCAATGATGCAGTTAGACTACAAAAAGGTCATTAGTGAGTGTAGAATACCTTCTGATTTATTCTATGACATAGTAAATGGGTAAAGTATGATTTAGCCAGTGGTGTTGAATATTGAAATGAGAGAGATTATAGTTTTTTTTTGGGTTTCTCATAGAGATAACATTTCATTGTCAAGAAAGTTCATAAGAATCAAAAGTTCTAGGAAGATGGTATAATGTAGTGGAATATTTTTTGTTGCAGCTATCTGCATAAATATTACTGCCTAAACTAAACCTAACAGACAAGAATCAGAATGAGCAAAAATTATTAACAGAACCAAAAAATGGAGCAAATGGTTGAACATCCATTGTCATCAATAAAAAGTGGAAAATCTTAGCTCCATACTTCATGGTCTAGTCTTTCAACTAGGTTATTTACAAACTGAAACCGATCCGGACAATCCTGTAATACAACCACCATTTTATAAGAATCGGTCACAAAAAAAAAAAAAAGCACAAGTGCACAACCATTGGGATGCAGTTCATAAATTTACCTCACTTTCTTGTTCAACTTCAGCATCTATAAGCTTTTCAATAGCAATCTTTCCTGCAGCAATAAATAATCAAAGTTAATAAAGCAAGAATTTCATAAAAACAACAGCAAAAAGTTTAATTCAAAGTCTAGTACACACAAATTTACATCATTGATGCATAGCATAATACCTACAACAATGGGCAGAACATAGTCTCCATCACAAGAAATCTTGAGAAAAATTGTGGGATTCTGAAAACGCTGTAGAAAGCCTTGTCTGAATAAATGGTTATTATCCGTTCTTGATGAGGTGGGTGATTTCCATTGTAACTCAGGTTGAAAACGGTGTCTCCACATACGATAGTGTGTGATTGTTTCTGCGCTAGTTTAAGTAATTAAAATTTCAGGGATTCATACACATGATGGATAGATACCTAAATGATCAAATCAAAAGAACCAGTTACTACAATACACACTACTGTAACATCATTTCCAAACTCTCACAAAGATAATAATACATCTTGTATAATAGAAATCAGAATTATAAAAGTCAGTTAGAGTTTTTTTTCTTCCTTAAAGAACCTAACAACGAAACCCAGACACATACTAAATGCAAAGAAGTGGGGTATCGCAGATCCAATCCGAACCTCAATATATCAAATATCCTTACAATCTTTTACCATATGAGATACACTTACGGAACAAAAGTTAGTTAGAGTTAGTAGGTAGTTTTTTGTTAATTCTCCACTAACTCTATATCTAGAGAATCTCAATATGTGTATTCATTTAGTATCATTCTCAATCAATCAATCAATACATGATTTAATTTCACTTTGTATTATTTTCTCTCTTTCACATGCTCTACCATGTAATAACACCGACACATACAGTTCCATTCAATTACATACTTCTATTTCTCAAAATGATTATTGTGTGTCAGTGTCATTTCTATATTCTTCGTTGATAATAATACGTAGTTAACTAAAAGGAGAAAAAAAATGATACGCTAATCAACGCTTCAATGTATTGGATTTATTTATACATATATAGAAACATGATGAACTATGTAACAGAAATTTGAATATTGTAGAAAATATAAAGCATGCAAGTGGAGCTAAAAAAGAAAGAGAAAGAAAATAGTGAGAAAGAAAGAAGACCTGAGAGAAGGAGAGAAGCTTCGAGAAAATCGTTGTTGTTATTGTTGTGAAGATCGCCGAAACTGGATCTGCTGCGAGATGAATTGCATGAAATGAGGATGGATTTGGCTTTGTGGAAGCGACAGCGACGGGAACGGAGAGGAGGGAGCTGAAGTGGAGAGAAATCGAAGGAGAGGGAGCGGGAGGTGGTGGCATTTGTGTGATCGGCGGTGGTGACGGAGCCGACGCCGGTGAGCGGTTGGATGCTGAATCGAGATCTAAGCATTTTGTATAATGAAGATGCGAAAAAGCTTAAAGGTAGATTGGTGGTTGGTTTGATTGATATGAACGAATGAAACGTTCAGAAAAGAAAGCTAGAAAGAAAGCGTATGGTGGTGAATGAAATTAATGTGTATAATGTTTTTGATAAAATAATGTCTTTTTTTTATTAAAAAAGTTTTAGGAGGAAGAGATGATATCTCACACAAAGTATATTTGTTTATCATACTTTATAATGTTTTTGTTATTAATTGGTTACTTTTTCTTACCAAAGGATGATTGTGGTTTTTGAATGTTAAAGATTAAATTAATTATTAAATACATATTTAAATATCTAAATAAAATATTAGTTTAATTATTATACAACATTATTATCAAAAAAATTATATGAAAATATATTACAACTATTTATGAAGATGAATCAAATATTTATAGTAATCTAATAATTGCGATGGTTATTTAGATTTGTTTTTATAATTTCCATATATAAAAAGGGTACTATTGCAACAAAACTGACATGACTGTTTTGTTTTGTTTTTTATTTTTGTGATCAAAATTGTTTAGCTGATGGCATGTCAATTTAGAAGTAGGGTTTATTTGATGTTATGAATGAATTGGTGTATCATAATCGGATTTGATAGAGTTTAAAGAAAAGAGATGACGAGGCATCTCACACGCTACACTACAATAGGGAGATTCGTGTCGTAGCCTTTCTTTGCTTTTTATCGCATTCACGCACCAAGTTCTTGCTTGTTTTAAGAAAATAATAATAATGGTAAGGAATTAAAATATGTTAGAATTTAATAACTATAAACTATCCTCTCTCTTCTTGTAAAGAAACCAACAAAAAAGCTAAAAACTTATCCGCTTATTTTATTGTGAATTCCAACGTGGTCTCCGTGTCAATAATTAAAAATTAAAACTTGATCTCTAAATTCGAGCTTTGATTTTATCTTCTTTTTGTGATTTTATTTTTAAATTGAGCCGTTATAAAAGTCAAATTTTATAATTTGATTTTATAAAAAAACAAATAAAATAATTTATGCAAAAAAATAAATAAAATAGAGTATAGTGTAATCCATTTATCTATTTTTTTATTTCTCCCATTTATATTCTATTATAAAATATTCAAACAATAGTCATGACATGTATTTCTTGGATGCCAAATGACAATAGTACAACTCCAACTAGCAATATAGAAATGGAAATAGAAAATATGATGACCCCACAAAGATATTTCGACTTCATGATGTAGATGTTTCTTTTTGCCACTGGTTTCCACGTAAAATAATATGCATAACAGGAATACATCACATTTATTACTTGTAAAGAATATATGTGATTTCATTGGGCATGTTTTTCTTTCTTTTTCAGTGGAAACGTTTCTACTTTCCTATCACATTTTGAATATAAATTTTAATATAATACAATACCATCCATGTCCTAAAGCTATAACTTCCATATGCTGAAGGGCTGCTACTGCCTGCCATGCAAAACTTAGCAAGAGCTATTCTTCATTTGTTAGTCTAAATCTTCAAAAGATGTATTGTTTCTTTGCTCGATCTGTTGCGCATTTCTAGTGCGTCTTTGAGGCTGCTTCAACAACTTGATTATCTCATATATTCTGATACTTTGACCAGAGTAAAGGCAAAGGTCAAGTGGAGTTAAACCATCCTGATACAAATGAAATAGAGAGTGAATCTCATTTGAATATGTAAAAGAATTTGAACACTCAATTCACTAGTTAATGGTTTTTCTAATTTTATAACTAAACAATAGACGAAATGGTACTATATGCATATACCAACTGACACTGAGTTGAACAGAACTATAGGCTCCACAGAGATTTTAAACAAAAACAAAATATTCATCAATCACAGCTCAAACAACGGAATCAATCAAGCCTTATCACTCATCAACGAGGTCTGAGGTTGGCTAATTGACAGCGTCATGTTCTATCAAAATTCCAAAACCAATATTTCAATAAAACTTAACTTTTTGATCCAAGCTTGGGATTGGCTATGTAAAAGTTGAAACAAGAGATTGGCAAAAAGTTTAATGATTCCTAAATAACATTTGGAAGTTTTTCTTCAACAACCGATAGTTTTTTTTATGACTTTTGGAAAGACTTTTGTGGTTAAAGGGTGATTCTCGTGCAAGTATCTCAATTTCAAAGTTGAAATCACCTAAGACCTAACTAGTTCTGGAGGAAGAGGCAGACCTTCTAAATCAATGTTTTAAAAACCGGACCAAACTGGCAAATTGAACTGGGAACCGGCTGGTTTGATCGCGGTTGTATTGTAGTATATGATTGAACCAGGTTGGTTCAACCGGTTTTCCTGTTTTGCATTCTTTTTAAGTTTTAAATTATTTATTTATTTAGTTGTCATTCAGGTGAACTAATTGAACCATGACCTGGAGGTCTCACAAGTTCAACCTCTGGTCTGTTATAAAACAGTGTTCTATCTACCACACAAGGTTCTCTGTTTCTCTTACATAGATAGATTAATATAGGAATGCAATATACAATTACCTTGTTTTTTAATGTCTTGTCAGCACCTTTAATCAGCAGAAGCCTCACTACATCAGTTCTCTGAGTTTGAACAGCAAGATGTAATGGTGTCCAGCCATCCTGAGACAAAGAGCAAATGAATTATGTTTTCAAACAGTGCTCCACAAAAAAAAAAGGTAGATAAGCTAAGTATTGAAACAATTGAGCTTACATTATCCTGAAGATTTATATTGACATTATACAACAAGAGTACTTTAATTGTCGGGATAGAAGCCGTTTGTACAGCATAGTGCATCAACGTGGCCCCGTCCTGTTTCCGGAACATAAATGACAAAGTAGATGCATAAAATATAAAAAATGCCGACAAGTAACTACGGCTATAAATATTTACTATATGCTATTAAGTTAATTAAGATGTAATAATAACAAGCATTGAATTTTCAATGAGAACATGAAGAGCAAAAAATATAAATTGCAGAAGAAAATCAACAAATAAAGGCACGGGTATTCATTGAGTAATTTTTTACTCACATTATCTTGTACAAAGGGATTGGCTGAGTTTCTCAGGAGATGATTGGTTATGGCGTGCTTTTTTCCAATTACCGCTTTGTAAAGAGCAGTCAAACCATCCTAGAAAAAGTAAAACAAATCACAGTAGTTTCAATAGAGGATTTTACACATTTTAATATTCCATGTAAAAGTGAGTATTCATGTACCTTATCCATAACATTAATATCAACGTCGTGCTTCAACAAAGAGTCTACAAGGAAAAATTCCCCGCCTGCAGCAAGTGTGTGGAGAGGAAGCCATTTATCCTAAAAAAATAAATATTGAGATTATTCACAGCAAGTGAATACCCTTTCCCTTACACTTTTATCATGATTCCAACATTGAAATATTGCAGCAATGTTTCTTAGCTAAGATTACTCGACAACAACATCAATGATAGAAAAGTAATTACTTCAACATCAAAATGAAGGAAAACTAAAGAGCTTTTTCTTTGCCAATAACACTAAGAATATAATGACAATGATGTTGAAATATCAGTCATTGTTCATCAGGCATTGAATACTTACTGAAGTAGCAACTGCCAAGTCTGGCTTTCGCTTACTCAACAAAGCCTTCTCCTCTCTGGTAAACAACTTAGGACGACCTATTCACGTAAGCATGAAAGAATGAAAAGAAAATTCCAACATTTAACAAATCATATATATATGCAAACAATGAGAAGCAGCAGTGAGTAAAAAGCAACATCTTTCAAAATTCAAACATCACTGAATAAAATGATCAATTTGATCCCAATTGAATTTCTCTGTTTATATCACCATGTGTTAAGTACCATAGGATGTGAAGTAGCACCGAAATAAGAGCAAATTAGGACAAACTTCTCCAAAACCACTTAATGTAAAGAGAAATATAAAAAAAATCTTACAATAACTACGTGTTTTTAATACAATAGCTTCTTACATAAATTAAAATTAGCTCTATATCTCAATTTTTTCATAAGCTCTCATTTAACTTTTCAATAAACGCCAGTAAACTCATAAGGATTTTTCTCCATAAATTTACTCTAACTAAGAATCTCCCATAAATTATAAGCACATCCAAACCACACTTAGTTGTTAAAAAGTTCATACATCACCAAGGAAGTTAATTTTCACGCATTAGTACATATTGCAAAATACCAGAACTAATCTATCAGTGGCAGCAATCATAATAATCCTCAACAACATCCACACAAACAAAAACAAAACAAAAAAAGAAGACAAATATCACACTTTTAAAACATGACAGATACCAAATTACCTTCAGTTCCCTTAACAGCAATATCATAACTCTCACTGTTCAAAAACTCAGTAACATCCTCCAAACCTCTCCCATAAACAGCCCACCTAGGATTCCTAGCCTTAACACGTTCATCACCAGACCCATCACTCAACTCACCTTTTATCTCTTCCTCCTCATTCTCATTCTCAGCAAAACTAAAACTTGGAGGCTTATCAAGAACCAAAGGTTTCAACTGAGCCAATTTAGCTTCTTTAAAAGCCTTATAATCATTCAAATTCATATCCCTCAAAGGAACCAACCCTCTTTTCTTCTTCAAAACCTTACTATTGAACTCAATTTCCTGTGCTATCTTACGCCTCTCTTTCTTCGTTATGTTTATCTCTGCTTGAACTTCTCTCCACTTATCAGGAACCAAATTTTCGGACTCAATAACTGAAACTTTTTTCTTCTTCTTTTTGTTTGAATTGATTTTTGTTTTGTTGTCTACTAGGTTTTCGGAAGAATTGGGAAAAATGGGGTCTTCGAAAATGCCTTCTTCGAAGACGAGACAGTCTCCAATGACGTGTTCTTCAGTGTCGTCGGTTTGGTTTGAAGAGGAGAGAGAGTTATGGAGGTTGAAGATTCTGGGGAATTTGAGAGATTGAAAAGATTGGAACTTGCGGGGTGTGGGAGAAGAAGGAAAGGAAGAGAAGAAGAGTGTATGAGGTTGAGGATTATGCACAACTGTCGAAAAATTGAACATTGTTGTTGTTGATGATGATGATGATGATGATGCTATTGCAGTTGCTAAAGTTCGGTCAATTATAATATAACCCAAAACTTTTCTGTTTCTCAGTTTTTATACAGTCCTTCTACTTTTCTAGTTCTCTTGTAAAATAGTTAGTTTTTGTGATTTGTGGGATGAAAATGTGATTTCTTTATACAATGAATGGATTTGATATTTTTGAAAATGAAAATATTAGTTTAATAAAAAATCAATTAAAAAGTTTAAATTGTTTATTAATTTTCTTTTGAAATTTTAATAAATTTTTTAGGTTTTATTTAAAGATAATTTTTTATAAAAAATTGGATAACGTAAAATCAACTCGTTATTTAAAATTAAATAAAAGATTATATTAAAAAATAAACATAAAAAGTAAATCTTTAAATAATATTAAAGGATTACAATTTATTTTGCTTTCTTTTTATTATTATAAAAAGTGTTTTCTCATATAATAAAATTTGGTTTTGGTTTCTCTATAGCTTATTTCAATGTGCAACATGTGTAATAAAAAAATATCTCAATTTATAATGCAAATATTATTTGACAGTACATTTTTGTCTCTATTTTATATGTCTGAATTTATTAATGATATTTTTTATTTCGTTTAGTATAACGATCTATGAATTTGTAGTATATTATTGGTTTTATCCTAATGAACCCTTGAAATATCTAAATCTTTTGTTGTAAAGGAAATGGTTTTCTGTGCACACATGACAAAATAATAGTTTGCTGATGGTTCTTTTTGTTTTGATATAATATATATGTAATATTTGGTAAATTGGATTCATAAAATGGACATTGTATTTTAAGAACTAATCTTTGTTATTATCATCCATTTTAGTGCCATTGCGTTATAAACTAAAATACGGTAATACTTCAATAAAAAATATAATTTTTTATATTATAATTTAATTAACATAGTTAAATTGTTCAATTAAAAATATAAAATTGCAATAAAAATTTTAAACGTTACAACAATAAATATATTCAAATACACAAAATATTATATTTTAATATATAAAACAAATCATCAATTTTATTCTCCAATCAAATAATAAAAAAAACATAATAAATGCAATACGAATATCGAGTAAATTCCCAATACAATAGAAATACTTATTCTTTGTAGAGATTGGGTAATTTACTTACTTGAAGTGTATTAATTGTACAGTAGTGGATTGATTGAGATTGTACTCATGTAATGACTTCATAGTTTTATTTGTTCGGGAAAAGAGAATGTTACAGAATAATGTTAATAAGTGATTCAATTTGCTACTGCTTTTATTTCGTTGAAATATATATCTTTTTTGGTGTAATCTCTATTCTATTTACACAAGTCCTTTAGTTGTTGAGTTCGTAGGCAAAAAGTTTCAAGGAGTGTAGGACAAGCATTACATAACTAGATCAATAAAAAAATATAATGCAGGAGTTACAGCCACGAAATTGTTGTTTAAACTCTTTTCCAAAACATGCATACTCTTACAGGTATATAGGCCTAATCTTACAGTTGAAATACCATACCAATTACACAGTTTTTGCTTTCACTCTTCAAATGTCGAAACAAACTAATGTAAAATATCACCTAGGCCCACGAGCATACCTCCTATCTGGGCTACCATATTGAGGATAAGGAGGTGGTGACCTAGACATATCCCTCCTATATCTTCCACCGTAGGGAGAGTGCCTTGGTGAAATATCCCTCCCACCTCGATATGGTGGTGAGCGCCTTGGAGACCTGCGATATTGATAATCATCACGACCAGGTCCACCCCTATGCCTTCCACGGTCACCACGATAACCTTGATACCAACAGAAGATGGAGTTTGGTAAGATTTCATAAAACAAACAATAAATTATATTCAAAATGAAAAGAAGTGTCTCAAACTAACCATCGTCTCTGGTATTTTTCAGTCCAAGATAGTGTCCAGGTGTGGGAGTTCTTGGTCGCTTTCTCCGTGACTGAAATATTATAGAGAAACTTAATTCTAAGAATTTTGTTGATGTAAAACAAACTGCACCAACCATCCAACACTGAAAGTAAAACAGATTAAATATTCTGATATCCTACATGCCATTGTAAATTGTTTAAAAGCAAACACTTTCATATTATACTGAGAGTCATTTAAAAAAAGTTTCATTAACATAAAGAGTCTAGTTTGGAATAGTTGTAAAAAAGTTATATCCACACACTAATGATCAATGCCAGGTGTGAGATACCATAAAATCTTGATTAGAAAGTTGTTGATAATGTCCGTTGTTAAGTTGAGAGTTGAAAGTTGAAAGTGAATGCTGAGGTTGTAAAGTTGTTGAACAATATAGTTGCTAATGTTTAGTTGATCAGACGCATTTGATTAGCTGTTTAAGCTTGCCAATGATCAAGTTCAAGTTGTTTCACTAAAGTTGACATGGATGAACTGATCATCTTTGATTTGCTGCCAACATAGCTGATGCAATGCATTCTGAATGTAACCACAAAACTTTCAAGTCAAGAAGAAAGAAAAGCACAAGTGTTTCCTCAACTACCAGTTAATCATAAAACACATACCCGCTCCACAGTGATATAGCGACCCTCTAAAACAGATTGATTGAGGTACTTGACACAGCGGCTTGCATCCTCAACAGATTCCATAGTAACAAACCCAAAACCGCGGGATATACGCGTACGGGGCTCCACCACAAGAAAACATGAAGCAACCTAATAAAGTAAACAACCCATGAAAGCAATTCAGAGATTTGAGGATCACTACTGAGGGAAACTCCGATAATTATTCAGTAAAAAAGGAGACAAAACAATATGAAACTCACCTTTCCTTCAGTAGAGAAATGCTCCTCCAGGTCTTTCTCAGTGACTCTTGAAGATAGGCCAGTTACATAGAGTGTATCCCCAGCATTCCTGGAACAAAATTGAAGATATTAAAGATTCCTAACACACCATCACTAAACCAAACCACAGAGGCACATTTAACCACCAGCAGAAGTAATTAAAAAATGTAGATTTAATCTTTCAATCAAAGGATTATAACCAGATGCAGGTAAAATTGACTAACCTATCAGGACTTCTTGTTCTTGATCTGAACAATAAACAACGAACAACCAGTCATTAACAATGAAGGACAAAGAGAGAGTATCAAAGGAAAAAACATCATGCACTGTAAAAGGAATAAAAGGGAAAAACAAAGCTCCAAGGGTAGACCATAATTGAAATTAACCTGCCACGACTTCTCGAGGGGGATCTAGGCCTTTGCCTTTCAAGAGATCTTGATCGGGACCTAGGCCTTAGCTTTTCAAGAGACCTTGACCGAGACCTAGGCATTTGTCTTTCTAGAGATCTTGCCGGAGAGCTAGGCACCTTCCTTTCAAGGGATCTTGACCGAGACCTAGGCCTCTCCCTTTCAAGAGATCTTGAGATCGACCTAGGCCTCTCCCTTTCAAGGGATCTTGACTGAGACCTAGGCATTTCCCTTTCAAGGGATCTTGACGGAGACCTAGACCTGGATCTTGATTTTGCCGGAGATCTAGACCTGGATCTTGATCTTGACTGAGCTCTCCATGGGGAAGGAGACCTTGAATACCTGAAAAATTCCATCATAACCAGAAAAAAATAGCTTCTCAAAGGGGGCACAATCAACAAAGGTTATCAAAATTGAAAACAGAGAAAATTAATTTACTTTAGCCAAAAATTTAAAGTTGACAAATTTCTATTACGTAGAATTTTGTTATGAAATCTAAAAATATCAAAGACAAAATCATCAATCTCGTTTACAAATGAGCTCTTGCAATAAAACTCATTCAGAAACACATGATTCAATTCACAAATAATTCTAAAGTTTCATTCAATTTTGCGTTAAAGTTCCAAATAAACAAAGATAATCGCGACGACAGTAATTGATCATTATAATTTCCGTAATCAATTAGAGTTCTAGGGTTACCTTCTTACTGGAGAATCCGACTGTAAAGAATTGGGGGAAAAAACACGAAAATGTTAGATAACCTTCGACAGGAATCAAATAGGAAGATAGAATTCGGATAGAGAAATTACCATTAGCACGAGCTACGAACTTCAAGTCTGAAGAGCGATGGAGAAGAAAGCAACGGGTACGAAAGAGTTAGGGTTTTTGTCAAATGCAGTTTTTTAACAAGTTGGATTTGGATTTTGCGGTTTTCTAATTCTTATATCCCATTTTTGTCCTTGGAGTTGAAAATGTAATTCCAAAACTGGGCCGGAGCGATATATGTTATTACAGGAAGACCCGGCCCTCATTCTCCTAACGAGAAATCTACTACCTTGCATTTTCGCATTTATCTTTCATCTTCAACTTTATTTTACTCCTATTAATTAATAGTCAAATTTTTTAAAATTATTACAATTTTAATTTTTTTTATATTTAAAAAAAAATTATATTTTGTAAGTTTTATATTAATTTAAAATTTTAATTTTTTTAAATATTTGTGAAAATTGCATTTAAGAAGTTTTATGTTCATCCATATTTTAAAAAAGTATGTAAACTTTTGAAAAAATTATACTTCGAAATTTTTATATTCATTTAAAAATTTGAAATTATTTTAAACTTTTCATACAAATTGACTATTAAGTAATAGAAATTAAAATATTTTTTTTGCGCTTTGGAAAGTTAAAGATAAAGCTGAGAGGGTGAGTGGTAGATTTATCTAAGAAGAGTTGTTATCAACTAATTAATAAGTCTAACTATTAGATAGTTAACTAATTACATTTGATAGTTGTTTTTAGCCAGTAATTATATTTGTTAGTTGTTATTATTAACTATTAAATTTTACTTTATTGATGTAATCATCGTTTTCACTATCAATACAATTTTTATATTTCTATTTTTAAGTTTATATCAACCACACAAACAAGTGTAAAAAATAGCATTGATGCATATTAAAGTAAATCACTTTTTACCAATTTCTTTTATTTTTTGGAAAAAGCACATGAATTTCTGTAGAGATTTTTTATCTGGAGATTTATTTTTTACAAATAAATCAAATAAGAAGCGGTGTGGATCAACCCTACATGAATGCTAATGAGTTTCAAGAACTGGGAGCGGAAGGACCATTGATTAGAGGAAATACTAAGAAACTAAATGAACAATTTAAGAAACAAGTTGTTAAATTTCTTAGTCTTAATCTATGAAAAGATTGATCCACATTATTAATCTTTTGGTAACTTTACAAGTGAAATTTGGGATCAAACAATTGCAAGTGAATAAGATGATGCATCTGAAACCCATATTATTTTTTCTGTGATTTTTCTTTTCAGCTCAATTTTCAAATTTTACCACAAATGAAATAAACAATCACCAAACTAAACCTTCCCCCACACACATTATAAGAGGATCTCAAATGGTGAACTCAACAGAGAGTTCATTAGCTATTATAGACCGATTAAGTCATTCATTTTTATTTTGGTGAACTCAGCATGAGTTCATTAAATAGACCAATTAACTATTATAATTTTATTATTATTAATAAATGAATTTAAAAAAAGATAACAATTATAATTTTATTATTATTAAATTTTCTATTGTTTTGTATTATGACATGTTTTTGACACTTCTTGTGCTAGAATAGTCTTTTTAGTATTTTTTTGGTTTTTTGAAAAAAAATCCTTTTTTCTTTTTAGATTTAAGTTTATTGATAGTTCTTATAAAATTAAAAACAAAAAATTGTTCATATAAAAAAAATTACATCTTTTAATCCTTATAAAACAAAATTTGCAAATAATTTTAATTTTTAATAGAACGAAAATATTGAATTGTTCTTAAAAAAAAGGTTTTAATGACATAATCTCAAAACAAAAGTAATAAAAATATTGATTCAAAAATCAAATTTTTTATATTTTTTACAAAATAAACTTTTTATAATATTGTAAATATTGTAAAAACATGTACAAAAATATATGTTACAAACATAGGGGAGGTTAAGGCCTTTAAGCTTGTGAATCGATTAGCCAAAGGTATGTTTTGACAAACAGGTTTTTGGAAAAGATAGACATTTTTAAAAAATATTATTATTATTATTATTATTAATATTAATAAATAAAATCAAAAAAGATAAGGTTATAATTTTATTATTATTAAATTATGAAGGTACCGTTCTTTCTTGATAACACAATGACGACATCTTGACACAACTCTAACGTGAACTCATAACAGGCTGGCAAACCAATTCATTTGGCTGCCGTTAGAGATGCTCTAACACTTATAAACAACTAACAACTCAAGATTTAACAAGATTTGGAACAAAAACGAAACTAAAATTTCAAATATCTCAAGAAGACAAAACACTAAAATAGAAATTAAAAATAAAAATTACCACTTAATGGGAGGCTCTGATACCACATAATATGTGTTTGAGTGTTTTCATATGATTTGAAGGATATAACCAAGTGATATTTTCAAACAAAGTACCAAATAAAAATGGAGAAGACAAAGAAGAAAATATGGAGAATGAATGAAATGGTAGAAATCGCCACACTCCACAAGAAATAATAAGATCAAGGTAGAATCACCATAAGAGTAGGAGGCTCTTGATAAGATCCAAATTTAGTTCAAAGAAGAATCATAGGGAGTATTTCTCTAATCTCACACTAAGTGTTTTTTCTTCCAAAAAAAATCCCCCTATATCTTACAATAAAAAAAAGGCATATACAGCGTAACACAAAATAATATGGTACATAGGCTACACACAACTAATGACATTGTGCCTAAGCTACCAAATATTTAGGCACACACACAAGTCAACATAATTCCTAGTTATAAGGTATGATTATTACATCCTAAAATTAAAATGAAGTCTTAAGATATTTCTATGACCAAAAGATTAATATAATGTGGATCAATCTTTTCATAAGTCTTAAGACTAAGAAAATTAACAACTTATTTCTCTAATTGTTCTTTTAGTTTCCTAGCCTTCTCTCTAGTCAATGGTCATTCTGCTTATAGTTCTTGAAGCTCGTTAGCCTTTATGTAGGATTGGTCCACATCAAGAAGTATCTTCGCATACATTCTTTGTGTTAACTACATGAATCAACAAAGAACAAGTGAAAAGGTGGAAGAACAAATGAGATTAGAGTTCCATTCAAATTGCAAGAATACATAAGTAAAATATAAATACTAAATCCTTAAAAGACTAAATTACCTTTAATATCTTAAATAAGTCCAATAGCATATAGGTCCAATAAACTATTATCTAATATATCCCCTCATACTCATGATAGATTAAGGTAAAGCATCAAGAGTTTGTAAATCGTACAAAAGACTCAATCTTAAACATATTTTCTAGTATTGGAGCACATCCTCAAACTAAAGCTCAAACCATTGTGCGATTGTGATCTTGGGATGCGATTTGGAGATTTTCTAGTGTAATTTTGGTTGATTACAATTGTGGATATTCTCTCGAATTAGGAGTTCTATTATTTTGCTTATTTGGTTTTCGGTACGAGCCATTGGCACTTTAGCTATTAGAGCCTTTCGATTCTATTGCTCCCATTTGCGTGATTTTTTTGACAGAACTTGAGTGTGTTGCGAGTTCTATTGTGAAGATGACTGCTTTGGTTTGTCGTTGCTTCTTCGTTGATATTGTGTTATCTTGTGAACCAATTATCTGATTGATTTTGTTAGATTTTTGCTATTAGAGTCTTTTGGTTTGCTTCTGCTCTTGATATGACAACTTGACATAGTTTAAGCTATTTCTTTCATTTTTTTACTTTTTGTTGGTCCTTCTATGGTTGCTCTCATCTCGATCGATTCCTCTGTTTGACAATTGTTTCTCTCTCTATTAGCTCTTTTGCTTGCTTGTTCACTTATTAATCTAATATGTTTCTATTAAGGCAATCTTATTTAATTTATATTGACATATAAGCAAGGTTTTTAAACTTGAGAGTCTAAAATCATAGACTCAACTTGTAATTCTACGAGTTTATCTAATATTAAAATAATTATATATATAATTAAAATATAATTTTTTAATAATTTATTTTATATATATTGACAATAAAGATTTTTTATACTATCAATCAATCTCAACCGTTGAATTATTATAAGTTTTTGGCTTTTATAGTAATTATATCAATACTAACAATGTAAAACTTTTTACCTTGTCAATGTATAGTAATTAAGCTCTTTTTTAAAATAAATAAAAATATCATTAAAGAATTTTAAGAAACAAACTCATACTGATACATAATAGTAATATCTCACAACAATATTAAATATGCAAGTTTACATTTTACACCAATATATATTAGGTAGATTCATTAATTAAATCGAACATTAAATAATATAGATCAAAATTTTACGATCTAAGACAAATTAATATAGAACCGTTAGCTTTTAAAATACTAGTAAAATGAAGAATTTACCCATTTTACATATACCTTCTGCATAATTTGTGATCAAACAAAGGAGAATTGGTCATCTAGACTCGTTAAAAAGCATAGTTCCTTCACATCTTCGGCAGAAGAGCACAAGAACACGTGATTGTGCAAGTGCAAACCAATATCCGGGGAAAATTCTCAAGTTCTAGCTAATGTTTCTTGAAAGGAGTATAGTAGATTGTCACCAGTGAGAGATGGATAAACCAAAGAATGTGTGGTGTGGATGGTAACTGTAATACCTGAATTTGTCAGCCCATTGTTTGACCATCACATTCTTCTGTCTATGCTTGAACAGAAAATTCATTTGCTTAATATTTTGCAACATGCATCCTTACAATGATCATCGCAGTTGATACTATAAAGGAACAAGTTTAAAGAATCTTTCTTACTCAAGTTTTACAGCTATTGATGCGGAGAGCGTATTAAGTTGCAGAGAACTATGAACAAATAAAGGAGTTAGACAATTGACCTGAAACAATCTACAAATTGATGATATTTTTACAATATGAATCATTTACCTATGTGAAAGGTTTACAGGTGATTTGAACAATCAATTCCAAGTAATGAAAACTAAACACTAGGAGGCAAGCAACACAACACAACTTTCACCAAAAATTCTATGAACATGAATTCAGGAGTTTATGTTGTTAAGATATCTGGAATTGTTGTAGAATGAGCCCCCAATATCTTACCACCAGCATCTGGGAAATTCTCACATTCAGGTATTGAGCTGATATTCCCATCAGAATCTACTTGTACAGGATACTTAAGAAGATGTCCCTGAGGTAGTGACAATTCTTCAGATGCGTAAATTCTCCAATTATCCTCTGCAATTTTATTCACTTTACGCACACAGTCCAATCTCTCTGGTTCCTCAAAAGTTTCATCTAACATGTCAAGATGCTCTGCCCAAAGTGACATTCTGTAACCATAAATCTGCAGGAATAAAAACCATCACATGGTAGGTATAAGAGATTAAGAGGTAAGAAGTGCAACAATAAGAGTATATTTGGAAACAGATAGTATAGCTGTGAATGTGTGGTGGTCTAACTCTACAATAAGTAGCGAATGTGTGGTGGTCTAACTCTACAATAAGTAGCTTGTTGGAATATTAGAAAATATCTTATAATATCTTTTATATTATATTAGAGTATCTTGAGTTATTTTCTATGATCAATTTATAATCATAGAGAATCTTAGAATATCTCTTATTATTATTATGATTTATTCCTAATTTAGGATTTAATTTATGTTTCTCTATAAATAGAGATTAGTATTGAGTCTATTGTAATCAATTCAGCATTAAGCTATTATCAATAATATTCAAACCCTTATTATTTTCTCTCCTCTTTTTCTCTAAAATCCCACAACTTCAACATGGTATCTAGAGCCTATTTCGATCCTCCTTGAACGATTCCGCTTCTATTCCGCTGCCGAATTCCCAACAATTAGGGAATATAAACATTGTTTCTCTTTTCTAACATTCCATCATTCGGTAAGATTTTTTTCTCAATAAACCGTGTCCCAATTCCGATTTTTGTAGCTTTTCGTTTATTTTTCAGCAGATTAGTCGCATCACTGTTCATCACACGGTACTGTTCACTGCGCGCAAAAAAAAAAAAAAAATCTGGTCGAAACCCTAGAAAAGATGTGTGCCACAGAGTTGCAGGAATTCAAGGAGTACAAGCCGACACAAAGTTGTATGTTTCCAACTTGGACCGTGGGTGTCCTGATTCTGATTCTGGGAATAGTGGTCCCACAGATTGTGGTTTCCTTGGGAAGTGGAATGTGGGATCAGATTTTTGGTGGAGGAAACTCTTCAACCTTTGTCGTGGCAGCTGTTGCAGCCCTTATGAGTGGGCTCTTAGCTTACAGGTTTGGAAGATTTACAATTTAATTGATGGGATTCTTTTTGGTGCACGATTATTCTTTCTTCGATGGTTCCAAATATGCCCTTACTCTCCAATTTTTGATCAACGAAAATATGTGTCATTGTTCAAACAGCCGTTATCTCTCTTGTTTTGGACGCATTTTCTTACTTTGATGATCGATCATGGCTTCGTTTCGTTAGAGTTGTGCTTCTTCTTCTTTGGTGTTTGTCATGCAATTTAGTTCTTACTAATAGATTCTAACAGTGACTTTTATTCCCACCGACGATCATTGTGGTGGTGTCTCTCTTTCCACATATGAATTATATTAGTGATGACTTCTTCCGTTGGTGGTTATTCTAACGGTATCTTTTATTTTCATGACTTACTTTATCTTGGCAATTTCTCCCATATGCACTGGCCTTGCCTTTATCTTCTTGAAGCACGCCTCTCTCTCCTTGAAGCAGATTCGAGTTTAAATATTTTGAGTCTCCACTATTATTGGTTTGAAGCTTCCAAATGCAGTTTTTAGAAGAACGGAGCTTGCTTTGTTCAATTGCCTACCATGAATCTTTCTCAGGCTGATGATCAATCAGACTAGCTGGCTAGGCTATATTTATAGCAATTATCTCCGACTTCACATGCATCCCTGAGTTGCCTCTCCATCTTTTTTATTATTTTGTGGAGCAAAACATTGTTTTCTTGTAGCAAGCTAAAGCTTAGTAAGCTTTAGCTTGAGGGGGAGTGTTGGAATATTAGAAAATATCTTATAATATCTTTTATATTATATTAGAGTATCTTGAGTTATTTTCTATGATCAATTTATAATCATAGAGAATCTTAGAATATCTCTTATTATTATTATGATTTATTCCTAATTTAGGATTTAATTTATGTTTCTCTATAAATAGAGATTAGTATTGAGTCTATTGTAATCAATTCAGCATTAAGCTATTATCAATAATATTCAAACCCTTATTATTTTCTCTCCTTTTTTTCTCTAAAATCCCACAACTTCAACATAGCTTCATACCAAACTTGTGCGACTTTGAAAAAACTTATTTCCAAACATACACTAACTAAATTATGGGTCTACTTAGCATAGAATCATTTAGTAATTTGATGTATGCATAAAATATACTCATTTGAGATGAGGTATGATTTCCAACTCATTGTGTCTAGTTGCAATGTTACATACCATTTGTGGCTGGACAATCAATAATTTTCGATTGAGAAATACAAACCTGGCCACGTGGATGTCTTTTCCTCGCAGACCACGTATAATGGGGTTGATATGAACCCATAGCTATCTCAGTATCTTTAGTACCAGCCATTGATCTTTGATTTATGTTAGCAGATCCCACTATAACATATTCATCATCCACAATCATCCCCTTGGCATGCACATAAATCATATTTCTGCGATATTTATATGCTCCAGAGATCTGACAAAATTAAGAACCCATTCTTGATCAGTGTACACCATTTATGATAAGTATTTCAAAAGTCAAGAAGAACATGGATATTGTACGAAACATGTTAACTACAATCTCTATAGCACACAAAGAAAAATCCATCCTTACTGAGTTATAAAAATGTATTAAAAAGATGTTATCAACTTATATGCCTCTTCGACTCTTCCTGTTTGGTAATTAAAACAGTGTACATTTGGCAACAGGTGAATTTCAGCAACATTTTTTTACAACTTGATCACAATAATAGTATCCAAATGCAATGCAAATGGCAATGCCTACGATGTCATAAACATGGTGAAAGGAAAAGCCAACTGAATCTATGTCTAGGCAGATTTAAGTTAAGAACTGAAGATGAAGGCTTGGTAAATTGTGAACTCGTTTGTTATTTAATCCAAATTTGAACAAACATGTAAAGAGATAAACTAAGATATTATAGTTTTAAGTTTGTTTGATCTGAATATGGTCAAGGCTTTCATACCACAAAGCTCAGAGCAAAAGAAAATTACCCTTCTGAATACATCATCTCATTTGTGACATTATTGGTAAGAGATACGTACTATCACTGTTGTCAATATAAAGAAGATTTTCACATCTACGGTATTAGATAACTAAATAATATGGTATAAAGCAGCCATGTACTGTTTAATATGTTAAGAAGTAACAAACTACATTTGAAAGATGCTTAAAAGAAAAGTAATAAATGCTTAGCATAAACAAAATGGAATTTTTATTTGAAAAAAGTTACCGGTGCACCATTTGAGCCTGAGCTTTCTTCATTGAAGTGTTCCCGCTTACCAAGGCAATAGAAATTGAGGTAATCTTGTGGGTTCACGTCACTAAGTTGCGATGATTTCAATTCTTTAGCAACAACACTATACATCATTTGCATTGTCTGGGCCTGTATACAGAAAACATAAAACTGAGCATAAAGTTTTTGTTTCTTTTCTGATCTTTGGACAGTTGTATACAGGTTTGGTCTCCACCATACTGACAAAAAACCAACATTAGTGAGAAATCACTCCTTTGAGAATTACTGACATTATGCCCTCTAAAGTGCACTATAGAGAAACTGTTGCGATCTTGTAAATTTTCATAATTAGACAAGTTTATAACTGTTGAGAGTCCTAAAGTGATATGGTCTGAATAGTGGTTATACATGAGATGCAATCTTCACCTTATAAGTCCGCTGTGGGGTTGAGTCAAACTCAACTCAATTTTAAGATAGTATTACACCTATCCTATCCGTTGGGCCGCTTGTGAACTGACCACCCAGGTCATGCTCTAGATATCTAGTTTCCGATGTGAGGGGACGTGTTGAGAGTCCCACGTGAAATGGCCTAATATTGGTAATAAGTGGGAGACAACCGTATCACATACCTGCCAGAAGAGAATTTCTTGCACAGCTCCAGATTTAGGATCACCTTCTGGCCACATTGGTAAAACAATATAAATAGCAAATCTCTCCTTAGCTCTGATTTTACTAGTAATTTTCAGCGCCAATTCCATTGGGATGAGATTATCAGCCCCTGACCACAGAAGAAGACAATGAGTTTGACACTAGCAAAAGACGGGAAGTGGAACATCATCTCATTATCCTTAAGTTCTTATCTCTATTCCTTTTGCTGACAAAATATGTACAAATTAAGAAATTCATAAGTATATCTTATGAAAATAATACAACAGATTCATTATTTCAGAGAAGATCACAAAGAGTTGGGAGGATAAACATGAGTTTAATGGACATGCATAATGCATTGTTAGTGTAAACAATTTTAAGCTGACAGCCAACACGAGCTGTTGATTGTGAAGTTATTTTATAAAGATAGTCACAATCTTGTGGTGAGATACTGAGATAACAAAATTAATAGTTCTTATTAACTTTCTGTATAAAATTGGGAGGATAAACATGAGTTTAATGGACATGCATAATGCATTGTCAGTGTAAACAATTTTAAGCTGACAGCCAACACGAGCTGTTGATTGTGAAGTTATTTTATAAAGATAGTCACAATCTTGTGGTGAGATACTGAGATAACAAAATTAATAGTTCTTATTAACTTTCTGTATAAATTGGTTTACACCAACAATGCAGTTATTTTTCTCTAAAAACATTCTTGTTGAGATATTGATATTTATTATGATATGATTTGTTAGTATCCTTTAGAATTATGATAGGATCACATTCCTATTTAGATTATATCTCCCATGTATATAAATAGTTATTCAAACCTTTTCATTTTTAATAAAAATATCCGTATTCAAGTATTGTCATGATTTAATCAGATTTGGACCTAACTCACACCATATCAACAACAACCCTTTTTCTACCAGATCAACTTCTGAAAGGGATGGAGATTTCAAAAATAGTATGGCATTCAATATTTCCCCCTAAGATCAAGGTATTCAAACTTTAAGGAATTTCTTTTGTCCATAACAGAAGAGACCACCTCACTTAAATATAGACATTTATGTTGCCTATCAAAAATATGACATTTAACCTAACCTGCGTCTTTGTAAGACGGCCATGCATATGAAGATCCGATAAAGTATTGGTTTTCAATATAAATGAAATGTTGAGCAGATCTGATAGCTTGAATGTACCCTGTTTGAATGCTTTTGTCTATAACCAAACTTTTAGCACAGATGAGATTCTGCATCCAAAATATGAAATTTGAAACTCTTGAAATATGACTCAGATCAATCCATATATAAAATCTCAAATTCAATATATAGCTTCTTTACAGAGTTTGTCCAAGTCAACATGTTTTATTTACAGATATAATAGGATGGATAGAAAAGTAAAACCAGTTAATATACCATGGATAGAGCAGTATCAACACGTTTTGGAAATCCTTTCAGGGATCCTGAGTCGATGGAGCGGAAGATCTGTGAAATCATGTGTATCCCAATAAGAGTTGGAAAACAAAGTAATGAAATGAACATGCAAGTAATATTTTTACTCATAACCAAACTTGCTTTTTGCCGACCTGAACATGCCAGTTTTCAGGATCATCTTCACTAGAAACCCATACCAAGGGATCATCCCCTGGAACAATTGTATGAGCCTCCCTTAAGGCAGGAAGAGAAGGACTTAATATCCATGAAATGCGTTCTACTCTTATTAAAGCATCATCATTCCACTGAGAAGCTTTTTTGAAAAGAATTGCAAACTCTCTCCACTTAGTTGATTTTCTCCATCGTTGTTCAAAATTAATAAGAACATCATATGCAGCAGGTCCATCTATTCTGCAGTGCAAATCATGCCATGGTTGTCTGGGAGCCCTTGTCCCAGCCTATCACAAACAGCAAACAAGAAAAGCAGTAAGCAGTGACAATCAATTAATTTGTACATCATTTTCTATTAAAAGATAAAGGGAGAGACAAAAAAAGCCAAAATGTTAAGTGTGTTACGACATTGTAACAAAACCATACAACCTACACCATATAGGTAGCTAAGCAAGAGCAAGACTGACTTTCTAATTAAATTATCCATAGTTACGCAATAATGATACAAGATAATAAAAACTTGAATCAATCTTTAAGTTGGTCATGCAAGCAAGATCATGAGGGGAAAAATAACAAAGGGAATAAGATATTTGGAGCTAACAATTACAATTGGTTCCTCCCTGGCATTCAACAATCAGACTAAGTCCAATAAATTTGATGACTAAGATTGTTCTAGATTGTTATTTGAAGCAGATAACACAACTAGGTTACTCTAAAAAAATTCCAATTCTGAATTTGATACTTCACGATCAAATTTCTGAATACTGGTGTGAAGGCTCAATCTAAGCCAACTCAAGAGCAAATACAACTTCCAGGCTAGGTCTGGAGGAAGAGCATGAGGCATCCCTTGTGGGGTGGCGACATGACAGAAAGGAGCATCTCTAACAAAATAATGGTCTTGTCTGGGTAGTGCAGATAGTATTGGGGTAACCATGGATTTGGATGGGGGTCTTAAGTTCAGGTAAGTGGTAACAAACCCCAATGATAGATAGGGATATATTGTGGCTCTTAAATCCGATGCTATAGGTGCTATACTAAGACATTACAGTTAAGATTGCAAAAATAAATTATACTACATTCAATAAACAATCGATCAACGTTAGTGTCTCTAAACAGAAGTTTTATACAACCTAATTACGTGTCCCTCTAATTCCACTCTGTAACTTGAGGGTTCACTAAGATGTTGCTAATGATATCACATAATATAAGCTCTATTCAAAAGCTAGTCTACAAGATACAACTTGTAAAATCTATAAAATGTAATGATATGACCTGTAACTTAGGGATTTAATCAAATACATAATGGATAATATAGCCAAAAAACATTTTATTGGAGAGTTAACACAGAAATGTCTCCCAACAACAACAAAAAAGACATAAATGCAATGTTAATATATCAAATTGAGCTGACCACTTACAGGAAATGTAGGATTGTGGAAATCACCAGAAAAAACAGTATCGAGATCACGAAAAAGTCGATGCTCAGGTGTGTCATAGCGACCATCACACAAATCAAGACCTCCTATAAAAGCAGATATCTTTCTGTTATTACCAGCAGCCTGTGAGTCCATGATAACACATTTTTGGTGGTGTGTGAAGACGGTTCCAACAACCTGTATAATACCATATATCAAAAGCAACTTCAGTACTTCACTATTTTGTTTGTCTCAAAACACATGTAACCATTTATTCATGCCACAACTCCCAGGCCAAAAAAATATGTTAGCTTCAAATAGAGAAAGATTAAAGTAGAAAATACATTTATTTCACATACTTCATTTTGCTTCTTAAAAAAGATACCTAAAATTTATAGCTTATGCCATAAAATAGATTTAAGAGCTTAGGTCACATAACACAAGGCATTTCATATTTTGACTCCACTGAAAATTATCTATTTCCAAACAATATACAAAATCAATTCTAACCAATAACAAAAATACAAATTACACAACAACTATCCAGAGATAGTTGCCAATACTTGCATGTTGCTTCAAGAAGCTCATCTTGCTGCTGGCATAGCGAGGCGCTAAAACACACATGACAGAAGAATGTTTGAAAAACTTCCTAGTTTCCTCATCATGAGTCTGCATTACTCCAGCCTGCACCAAAACACGGAAACATCCAATAAGCAATAGTAGCATAGCAATCGATTAACCAAGTGATTGAGCTCAGATGGTTAATGAGCTCCACTTAATGAACCCGAGTTCAAATTTGGCCAAAACTATTCTTGGCCAGTCTTAACCAACCTACTTACCTTCCAGCCAAACTCCAGCTTATCAGGGCAATCGATTGAAATAGCATAGCAACCAATTGAAAAAGATAAAAAATGCTAAAAACCAAATGAAACCATACCGTCTTTAAGAAGATCTTGTCATGGGAAGTTTTATCATCCCAAACAAGCATCAAAACTCTAACCCCTTCTTCAGACTTGTACTTAAGCAATTCACCAAGTGTTAAATCTCCACCTCGTGGCAAAGGTCTAGTAGGTTCCCTAACAAGCTTAATCTTATGGTAAATTGACCAACCCGCCAAATACACCATATGATGAGCCTCTGATATAGCATAACATATATCTTCCCAACATTTTTCATGTCTATAAACCTTTCCACCATCAAGCTTAATCTCCGGTAACAATCCCGGGCTACAATGTGCGTCTTGGTAAAGTCTCACAGAGCTTCCCTTCCTCACAGGAAAATACGTGTGTCTCACGCCTTTGTGTTCCGGATCCGCCGCAATACCACGGAGGTAGAGAGGATTCTCGCCCACCGGTGTGAACTTCATTTGTAACCGAAGCGCGGTGTCCGGCTTCGGCGGCTTACCGGAGGAACCGATAAGAGGAAACCAATCAGAAATCAATTCGCCAGATGCGATTCTCTGCGCCGGAATCTTGACAGTCCCCATCGTTTCCGCGCCGAAAACGTCGTCGTCTTTGACGCGGAATTCCAAATCGATAATCTGATGTGCTAACGGAATGTTGAATCGTTCGTTCCATACCGGATCCGGCGAGTTTTTTAGCACGCGCGTGCGTGCCACGGTTGCTTGCGGAACCGTAACAGTGACGTACGGGTCGCTAGTTATGATCTTTCGCCGGTAACGATGTGAACGTTGGGCAGTTCCGTCGGCGTTATTAGAAGGTGATTTGAATTTAATAGTGTCACAACCGGTAATGCAGCGACGGAAATGCTCGGAGACTATATCCATGTTAGGTAACCGGCGAGCCTCTATGATTGTTAAGTCGAGGTCGCCATGGAGATACATAAAACCGTTTCCGTCAACGCCGGTGCCCGCCATGAAAATAACAAAGTGTGTTGTGCTAAAATGCGCTGGGTGTAAAGTTAAGAGGAAAAGGGTTTTTATAATTACTTTCCCCTTTTTTCTTTCTTAAATCAATGGGTTTTGTTATTGCTTGAATGAAAGGGAGTAGAATCACTATTGCGTAAGAGTTTGAGTTTGAAGGAGAGTGGTTTTGTTTTCAGTTTTGGATTTTCTTTGCTTGATTGTGTCGCTTCTTTTTCCCAGAGACAGAGTGTTGCTATGAGCAACTCGTTGTCGTGGCGTCTTCACATGATTTCAATTTCATGCTTAATTTGTCAAATAATTAGATTGATATTTTATTCGAACTCGTTGTTTTCGATGTCAAGTACGTGGAACGGAATCGCCAACGCTGAACGGGATGTGGGATTTAATTAATTGGGATTTAAGCATAGTTTTCTTTGAGTAGTTGAGATTGTGAATGTCCACGTCACAATAATTACATAAATATATAATTAAAATCAATATTAATGATATGTAAGTAGTGAGAGATCTTAATCATGTTGAAAGTGTTAATGATGATGATGAAGCTAACATCCCATGTTGGTGGTGGGTGGTATAAAGGTGGTTGGAGAAGCGTGAGTGGGTCTCAACGGTTAAAATCGCTGCTGTCGTGTGTCCTACCAGCACCATCAGCTTGGATTCCATTACGAGGACATTGTGAAATCTTTGATTGTTATTCACAGAAATGATTCCATTTAAAATGACTATGAGGCATGGTTAATGCATATTGAGGTACACTAGGAAGGTTAAGTAGGGTAACATGAAATAAATACACATAAGCACCTTATAAATTATAATAGTATATTCCTCACCTTTTTTAGTTACACTTTCTTTTTACATAAAAGTAAATTATAGTAGTACGTGAACTGAATTTATTAAATGTGTGACTGTGTAACTAAAAAAATAGAGGCTTTGATTAGGAAAAGTGTATATTCCTCTTTATGTCACATTAAGTAGAATAATTTTTATTTTTTATTATAATATAAATTTAATTGATAATAACATAAAACATTACATATGTGGTAAAGAGATAAACTCCAACAAAAATTTAAAATCTAAGTGAAATTTATAAATGGTCTCATGAATTTAAATTGAATGATTGAGAATCACATTAAAAATCATTCATAATTTACTCTATTAATCGTGTAATTTTAAAAATAGTTGTAAGTAAATTTCAAATATTTTTAATGATATGATAATTACAATTAATAAATCAAGTAAATAATTTTTATATTGACATAAATCATAAAATAAATGTCATTTTATAAGTGTTAAGTAGAGTTAATTGCATTAGATTTTGATCAAATGTCTAGACCACTCGCGAAAAATCAACCATATGAATGAGCTATTAGCGCAAAACAACATCTATAACAAAAATTATAGAAGTATAATATGATTGATATACCTCAAACATACATCAAATGTGTGGAGCATCTAACTTGTTATACTAAATTCATTGTGTTAAATACTTTCACTCTAAAACAGTTCATATTGTTTGCTATAAGAGTTCGATGCATCACATTAACCTAATAAATTAATTTATTATCATCTTTTATCAACTTTTAAAATATTGCGAGAGATTATTGTAATTTGTGAATTTCAAAAGTAAGTCCCCTTGATAAGTTTTCTTTTGTATTACCTTGAAACCAAGTAATCAACATGATGTCTAATGCATCCCCAAAAATCTCATCAACTTTACCCAATATCATAGTTGACCATATCTTTATACTATTAAACTTTAGAGATTTTGGTCATTGAAATTTAAGTTTTTTTATTCTAAATATTTTTAAAAATATAATATTTCAATTTCTAACTTGAATATCATAAACTCTACCACATTCAAATTTGTAGTGACTCAAATTTACAAATAAATTTTGTGTATGTTTAGTTTCTATTTTTGAGGGACTAAAATCAATTCTAGAGTTGTAAAATTGATTATGGCATGTTTGGATACTTTCAACCATAATTGATTATGCCTTCAGAATAGATTTTAACTTGAAAATAGAATTTGTCCAAAACATAATTTTTACACTAAAAGAAGTTGTTCAACTCACTTTTACATATACATATCCAAACATAAATTACTTTACATTTAATTCACTTTTAACTAAAATCAATTTTAACTCACGGTGGGTGGGCGTCACCGACAAACTTTGCCATAGGGGCCCAAAATTGCAAATATACTTTGTAATAGTCTGTACAACTTCATATGATATACAACTTTCAACAAAATAAACTAATTTTTTCCGCCTTAAAATGAAATGAAAATAATGATGAGATCCATGTAACTTTTATCTATCCAAATCATATCCTTTACTTTGATAAAGTTCTTATTAAACTAGGAATGGACGTAATCCTTGGATTACTTCCTTTTCATTCCTTACCACACTAAACAATTAGAGAATAGAATCATTACCCATTCATCTCTAAGGCTGAAAAATATAAAACTATATCAAAGAGAAATTCTGAATCAAGTCTAAACATATTATTAAATCAAAGCTCATTATATATGAGCTGTTTTCTGCAAGTTGTAGGGTTGCTCACACCTTTTTACCTCTTAATGTTTTTGGGCCTTCTTGTTTGAACTTGAATCATGCACAAGACTATGAGAGAGCAGGATCTTTTGCACCTAAGCTTCCACCTGTCAGCTTTCTTGGAGCTACCTATGGAAAGTATTGAAAGAATCTGTTCAAGTGACTCTCCAACAACTATGGAGAGCAATGAGGTAAACAGAACCTTTGAGAAGTTGCATATAGATTTTAAAGACAGTGTCAACAGGCAATCTTAAAGGCATCAATGAAGAAGATCCCACAGTGAAGCCCATTTTGAAGTTTTTGACAAGAGTAATTAAAAAAGTAACCTTTGGCCAGCTACATAAGTCAACTTGGCAACGTGCTCTGCAAGAGTCTGCAAGAGGAACACATAATATTTCAGCAACCACATTAAAAGACCAAAGATTGTTAGGGCAACATAAAATCCACCCAACAAGGAAATTACACCAAAACGAACCCGAGAAGGGCTTCTAAAGTAATGTCCTCTAGAATTCTTGGTCCAATGCTCTCTCGCACAGCTTGAATGAAAAGCACTGCTGAGGATCTACATATAACCTTTTCATGGGCGCCGTTTTTCGTTTAGGAATTTAGCCAACTGAGGGAATCAGTCATTTGACTTTCTTCTATCAAGAGTCAGTGAAGTCAAACCAGAAAGATCGTCAGTTTAGCAGAGTTGGTAATTGGCATATGTATAATATAATTTTATGTCAGACCAACACATAAATTTACACCAGCCAGAATATCAAAGATATATGCAGGTTACATAGACAACATAAGAACGTCAAGTAATGGTCATCCATTGATATATGCTCCTCTACTGTAACACCATACTAACATTTAAAATGTGAATTTATCCCAAAAAATATGCAATTGCAAGGTATTTAATTTATCTTTTCAATGTTACTCTAAAGCTAAGATGATGAGACCAGACTGAGAGTACTTCCAATCATAATATGTCAAGAACTGATTTCATGTCAGATATGTTACACTTGTCACTCATGTGTGCAGATAAAGTATTCAATATAATCTGGACATTTTCAGTTCTCAGCTTCCCGGGATCATCCGAGAGAAAATGTTGTATCTGATTTTGAACTTCAATCCAGCTGCAGCCAGGTAGCTTTCCAGCTCTTCTCTCCCTCATTAGGACCCTTAACCTTTCAACCTCTTCCCACCTTCCAGCCTCAGCATGCATGTTTGACAAAGTAATATAATTGGAGGCGTTATGTGGTTCGAGTTCTAAAAGCCTCACAGCAGCAATTTCACCAAGTTCCATGTTCTTGTGTACACGACAAGCCGCAAGCAGCGAACCCCACAATCCAGCATTTGCTTTCACTTTCATCCCCTTCACTATGTTGAAGGCTTCCTCTAACCTACTTGTACGGCCAAGCAAGTCAACTAGACAGCTGTAGTGTTCAGCCAAGGGTTCAATAGAAAAATCTTCAATCATGCATTTAAATAAATCCAATCCCTGATCGGCTAAACCGGCATGACTGCAAGCTGACAACAACCCAACAAAGGTAACCTCATCAGGAACCATCGTCTCTGATAACATCTGTTCGAAGGCCCAAAATGCCTCATTTGCATATCCATTCAAAGCATAGCCTGAAATCAAGGAATTCCAAGAAATAAGATCAACACATTCAATATCTTTAAACACTTGTTCAGCACTTTGTATTTGCCCACATTTTGCGTACATGGCAATCAGAGCATTGCTAACAAATAAATCGTTTATATAACCACTTTTCAGGATGTATTCATGGAGTTGCTTGCCTACTTGCAAAGCAGCAAGGTTAGCGCAGGCACTTAAGGTACATGCAAAAGTTGATTGATCAGGTTTCTTTCCTTCCTGCCCCATCAAAACCAAACTCTTAAGAGCTTCCAAGTATAAACTGTTTTGAAGGAAACCTGTAATAAGAGAATTCCAGGAAACAATATTCCTCTCTCCTATGGCCTCAAAGATCTCTGATGCTCTATCCATCTGTCCTGCCTGAGCATATCCAGATATCATAGTATTCCACGAAACAGCGTTCTTAACGGGCATTTGTCTAAATAGATTGAGAGCTTCAACCATTCTTCCACTCTGGCAATAGCCTGCAATCATGCTGTTCCAACAAATAACATCACGTTTACCAAGTTGACCGAAAACTTGACTAGCCTCATCTATCCTTCCATTCTGTATTAATCCCGACATCAATGCCGTTTTCGCCGCTATGTCTTTGTAAGGCATCTGATTGTAAACTTCCTGTGCTTCATCAAGCTTACCAACCCGAACATACCCATTAATTATTGTAGTCCACGATACACAATCTCTAAATGGCATTTCAGTGAACAGCTTAACAGCTTCATCAATTTGTAAATCTTGGACATAGGCCGCAATCATTGCATTCCAAGAAACCACATTCTTACAAGGCATTTTGTCAAAGAGTCTCCTAGCCTCTACAATCTTTCCGTGTCTAGCAAACCCGCACAACATTGTAACCCAAGAAACAGCATTAGGATTTGGAATCTTTTCAAACAATTGCCAAGCAGAATTCAGGTCACAACTATTAACAAACCCAGCCACCATCAAATTCCACGAAACCTCGTTTTTCGCAACCATCCTTTCAAAAAATTGCATAGCCAAACCCATTTTTCCATTCTGCGTATAACCAGCTAACATAGAATTATAAGAAACCAAATCCTTTACTGGCATCTGCTCAAAAACTTTCTCAGCATCATTGAACTGACCCTTTTTTGCATAACCAGCAATCATCGCATTCCAACAAGCACTATCCAACTTATCAGGAACCAAATCAAACAATTCTCTAGCCTTTTCAAGCTTCCCCTTACGCGTATAACAAGTTATCATCAAAGCCCACGAAAAATTATCTCTTTCAGGCATTACATCAAACAACTTATTGGCTTCTTCAACCATGTTGTTGTGAAGATATCCAGCAATCATGGTGTTCCAAGAAACAAGGTTTCTATTAGACATTTTATCAAACAGTTGTCGTGCATCACTAACTCTGCCATTTTTTGCAAAGACAGATATCATGGAATTGTATGTGGCATGGTTTTTGTGGATCACATTTGAGAATACTCTTTTGGCCTCTTCAACTTTTCCTTGTTTTCCTAAATGAATAATTTTCTGATTTTGGTTGAAGACATTTTTTCCACATTCACCTATTGATCTTATTCTAGAGTTAAGTTTCATTGAGGCTTATGCAATCATACATTCATATTACAACATCAATATTTGGAGACAAAATTCTGATACGGTATACCCGACACTGTTAAAATACATTCAATTATGTCTAAGAAAAAATTTATGTTTATATTAGGAGAGAAAATATCATGAGTTTAATGAGCTCATATTTTAATAGTTTTTTATTTTTATTTTTTAAAAGAATGTAAAATAGTTTTGCATCAAGCCATCAAGCCATTTCACACTAGAGACTTAAAAAGGTTGAGTTTGGTGTATCTTTATCCGATTATAATATTTGCCTGTGCTAATTTTTAAATCTTAATTTGATTTATAATTTAACCAAATTCAATGAATTGCAGGTCTAATAAAAATGGGACAAAATAAAAACAAAATTAAATTGGTCTGAAAATGAGTTGTTAAATACTAATTCTTATATTTTTTTTAGAAGAAAAAAAAATTAACTACAAAGTAACTCACAGTAAGTTACTTGTTGACATTTTTCAATTCATTCAATAATAATAATAATAATAACTTATAACGCTTATATTCTAAATTGTAAAATTCATGATTTAATTGATTATTATTTTAGAAAAATTAATTCAATAATAACATAAAATAATCTTTAAGTAATTTAAAACGAGACAAGTATCTTATAAATTTATTCGATTATTTTTTTATTTTATTTTTATTTTGTCTTTATATTGTTACTTTATTTTATCAAATTAGACTAACTCATTGTTGAGTTCGCAAGAAAAATTTCTACAAATTTCTTATTAACCTTATAATTCACATGATCAATTTCTAAATATTTTTACGAAATGGACAATTTAGCGAAACAAGTAAATTTTATTGGACGTAGGTGGAAAAATGGTTTATATAAAGAATAATCGTGTAAAATATAAAAATTTACCAAAAATAATAAGAAACCTTCTTCAAACCATAATGTGGCATCTTACAAAATCCTTTAGATTTTATCATAATTTCACTAAAATGTAAACTTCAAATTTAAAATAACCTTGGATCTCGCTTCCCTAAGAAATCTCAAATATTTTGATAAAAATGATAATTGAGAGGCTTCATGTTATATAAAATTAATGGCACAATTAGATTTGTTTGAATTTTTTATCAAGGGAATTCATGTAAAAGAAAATTAATTGAGGAGATTTATGTCGGAATGACTTGTCAGAAATAATCATTGAATCATCTTTGCGATAGATGCACTATAAAATGAAGTAACATTCTTATTATAGAAAAAATGTTACATTAATTCACCTTTCTGCAAGTGTGAAATCAAAATCATACAAAGATCCTCTCCCACTAGTAAATTTCTTCATAGCATCCAACGTTGGAGGAACATTAAGCATGTTTGTTACCTTCTCTTGTCCACTTTGTTTCCCTCCCTCGTAAACACCCTTAGAAATCCAAAGTAGAACCTTATTTTCAGGACACGGAACAGAGTCAATGTTTTTGGTTGGAACCTCTTTCTTTGCCTTCTTTTTCTTCTTGCACTTAACTTGTCCTATGCACGAGACTTTAGGAGATGTAGGTTCTTTTGGGCTAAAACTGATTCCACTTTTGTGTTTTCTTCTAGCTTCTTTGGGAAATATTGAACCAAATTGTGTTGTAGGTGATCGACAAGGACTAAGAGTTGGGTTCTGAAATACAACTAATGACACTGGTTGTTTTGAAATAAACTTCAAGAACGTGCTTTTCATTTGACTTAGTTTCTCCATCATCTAAAAGTTTCTATGCCCCTTGAGTTCAGCTCAAGGAATTTGAATTATCAACTTTCTGAAAAGGAATGTTGTGCTACACAACATATCAGACATAAGGCCTAGTTTTTATAATAAAATCTTTGGAATGAAATATAAAAAATATATAATTTAAACAATTGATATAAATTTTTTTATATTAGATTCTAAAGGGAGCACTCCTTTCACTTTTTGTATCAGTACATTTTGTTTTTTTGACCCACATTAAAAAAATATAGGAAGTGAAATTTAATATATCTAAAATAGGATTTTTTTTTTTTTAAAATGTGATTTATACGTGAATGTATTTGATTTGACCTTTACAATAACACCCTTTGGTAACATTATTTTACATGAGTCACTGTTAATTAAATTACTCTTATAAAAAATAGTAAATACACGTGTTAAATGTAATTAAGTGTTTGTTATAGGTAGTTACCATTTGTAAGTTTAATTACTATTATTATTATATAAAGTATTTTAATTCATATTATAATCAACTTTATCGATTCCTAAGATAATTTAATATTATTTTTAATTATTTTTTATTTTATTGACTTAATTTATTTATCAATATAGGATCAAGAATCATTCGACTCAAATTCTAAGACTATCTTATAATTAGAAAGAAAATTCATAATGATTATTTTTTTAAATTCTAAGACTATCTTATAATTAGAAAATTCTAAGACTATCTTTTAAAATGGTTGTTTATAATGATTTACAATGGAATAGTAGTGACATAAGTTGAGGATGGTGAAAGGAATGATACATGATTAGAGAAATCACCTAATCAAAAAAGAAAAATAAATTAGGGGTAAGTAATTAAAGAAAGAATATGGTTGACATTGTTGATAGAGAAGTGGCGTGCTAGTGTAGTAAAAGTGTGAGTAGAGAAATTGTAATGACATCAACTTAACTTGCCGGCACAATATAAACATTTTTTAAAATTGCATTTTGTTTTGCTTCATAGGTTGATGCGTCATTGTTGATACTGAAATGCACCATTTGTTTGGACACAGAAATTTAGGCTTAATTAAACATGATTTTGTCTTTATTCTCTTTCAAATATATCTTGCCGCAATACCGTTGAATGAGAGAGAGAAAAAAGTTAAGATACGTTAAAGGATCACAATTATTAGTTCAATAAGTATATTCTATGTTGCTTCTTTTGATCTTTGTTCATTTGTTTGCCTTTTTGAGAACGTTGCCCCGCTCAATTCTTTGAAAAAATAAATCACTTTAGTTGAATCAAGATCTATAAGACGCATTAAAACTCTTAGACATGTTTTATGTATAAAATAGAGAGACGTGATAAAATATAAAGATAGATAAAGATAAGACATATATGATAGAATAATAACATGATAAATATTATTATATTTTGTGTTTGATATATACATGATAATCATCATGATAGTATTTGTGATGTATTTAATACTCATCTAATTATGATATGATATAATATATATATATATATATATATATATATTATATTTAAGATTTAATTAAAATTTTAATCCATCTATTTAAATTGATTTATGAAATTGATCCTCTATTTTAAAAATCGACAATTTTAATTTATTCTTTTTATTTTTGTAACTAAATAACGTGACATATGATACGATAATATAGAGTTAGTAACAACCATAAAATTGAAATAAAACATTGTAAAAATTTAGCTTTCACCTTCAAATTTTTTTCATATTTTTTTAATTTAATTAATAAATTATAAATAATTTATGTATCTAAATAGTTCTATATCATAGAATTATATATCACATCAATTAAAATATATTAAATTATTGTTTTTTAGTTCAAAAAATGAGAAAATAATTAAAATTGTTAACTTTTAAAATAAGAGAATCAATTTCGTAAATCAATAAAAATAAAAAATAAAAACCAAAACTATAATTAAATCTTATTTATATTAATATAATATTAACTGTATTTAATTTTATTAGTTACAGTGATCAAACATAATGTATAAATTTTTATTATAATTTTGTATCGTAAATTTAATAATTTATTTTTAATTAAACAATATAAAAAAATTATTTTTTTTTATTGCCGTTGCTATATTTTTCTTAAATATCATATTCTACCGTATTATACCGAGATCAACCAGCACAACCGTTGATTCAACCTCAATTTGATACCCCTATCTAATTGGGTCAGGTTTAGCCAGTTTGAAGTGTAGTTAGTTCAAACATTTTTTATTTTTCATTATGTCCGTAAATAATCATGAAAATAAACAAAGTTGAACGTGTGGGAAGCACCATGTGCACTTATTCTGCCTTATTGTTATCCTTAAATCCGACCATGAAAAAAGCTAAATGTTAAGAAATGAAATGTAGGAGTGTAATGAGTGGATGTTGAGAGGTGAGTTTGTAACCATTTTTTCACTTGTGTAAGGTTGTCAATTTTGGTTGATCAGCTTCAACTCCATAGTGATACAAAGTGGAAGTCTGATAACAATTGACACTATAGACTCGGCCAAAACCACAAGAAGACTCATCAGATTCAGACAATTAAGAACAGGGGGATTCGACATTTATTTTTAATATGACCGGAAAATTGTTTGTTCAACATCCGTGTGTAAATCATAAATTTGTTATGAAGTAATATTTTATAACACAATCATCCTCAACACTTTACATGGACATAATATTGGAACGAGAAAAATGTTCAACTACTAAAGCAAAATTTGAAATCGGAGTTGACAAACTGTTTGGAATACTTTGTCAACAGAATCAAATCATATATGTGATCAATACAAAGCAAACTAGTAGACCTCGAACATCTCATTGTCCCGTCCCTGCAGAATCTCGAATTCCACTGTCTAGCCTGAAGATGTTATAGGGAAGGGTGAACTTAATTTCAAATGGAACATTAAAATGAGATGAATTGAGGGAAAGTTAATTGCAAATCTTCCTCAATACATTTCTAGCCAAAAGATCCATTTCAAAAATTGTAACCTAACAGCTCACCTCATTGAGTGCCTTTGTCATCCTTTTCACTCGCCTGCGGAGTGTACTGGCTGGTTGACGATGGTGAGTAACCAGGTTGACTTGGTGAGTAACCCGTACTAGGACTGCAAATATAATCAAATAGAAATTAACAACAAAAAAAGACCATGCTCAGTTATATGCTTTGCATGCCATTTAGCACTTAAAGAATCATCATATCCACACAGGCATACCTAAATTGCGGCGAACTTGGACTGTAGTCTGGGCTCGTCCCAGAATTATATGGGCTGCAAAAATGCATAAATATGAGTAAGTCACATGAAAAAGAAAATTATCTGTTAAACTTTAATAACAAATGACAAAGAAGAAAATCTGTAATATTAATGCTTTTAATAACAAAGACTCTAGATAAATTGTCCAAAAGCTTGGCAGGATAATATATATAAAGTTCACTTACCTGCTGGGACTGTATGTTGGGCTGGACGGAGAATACGATGGAGATGTTGGTGAATATGATGGAGACGTCGGGCTGGAAAATAATATATTAGACATTTACTTGGTGTAAAGAATACCATAAAAGAAATGCAGTTGGTATATAAATAGGCCAGAATATATTCAGATTCAGCCACCCTACAAGCTAATCATTGAACAACATGGAAAATCCAGAGGAAAAATAACTTTCATTGCATAATGTAGTGGTTTGTCTACAAACGCAAGTCCACTGAAAAGTGAAGGGAATTATTTTTTCAAATTTTTAGGATATCTTTAAGCATTTCCGGGTTTCCACATATCACATTCGGTACTTAAAAAAGATACTAAAAATACCCTGGAGAATGACTCACCTGTAGCTTGGAGATGTGGGACTATATGGACTTGATGGAGATATTCTCGGACTGCTGGGAGAATATGCCAATGAAGGACTATACTTTGCAGACTGTGGATTGTAACTTGGGGAAGTAGGACTATATGATGGTGATGTTGGGCTATAAGAGGGTGATGTGGGGCTGTACCCAGGAGAAGTGGGACTGTAAGCAGGTGACGTGGGACTATATGAAGGAGATGTCGGGCTGTAAGAGGGTGATGTGGGGCTGTAGGAAGGCGAAGTTGGACTATAGGAAGGTGATGTCGGGCTATATGATGGAGAAGTAGGACTGTATGCAGGTGAAGTGGGGCTGTATGCTGGTGAAGTTGGGCTGTATGCAGGTGAAGTGGGACTATAGCTGGGAGATGTAGGGCTGTAGCTGGGAGATGTTGGGCTATAGCTGGGTGATGTGGGGCTGTAGCTGGGTGAAGTGGGAGAGTAGGATGGACTTGTAGGTGAATAAGCTGGGCTCGTAGGACTATATCCTGGAGAACTAGGACTGTATGTTGGAGAGGTAGGGCTGTACCCAGGTGATGTGGGACTATAACCAGGAGATGTAGGGCTGTACCCTGGTGAGGTAGGGCTGTACCCAGGTGAGGATGGACTATAGCCTGGTGAAGATGGACTGTAACCAGGAGATGAAGTAGGAGAAAACGCCATACCACCAACATATGGTGAAAACTGTGCATCATTAGTAGGAGACAGGCGAAGATTTGGACTCAACAGATAACTTGGAGACATCAAGCCTTCATGGTATGGAGTAGCAGATATTGGGGAACGCCCAGGTGTCATGCCAAAATCAAGACCTTCCATATAGCTAGGTAGCTGGAGCTCAATAGCATTCTTCAACATCTCATCATTAAGTAACAGGGCACACTCACCAGTGCCTATAGGGGCTAGTTGGCCTAACATAATATTTTCAGTAACACCCCTCAAGTAATCAGTCTCAGCATATACTGCAGCATCAAGGAGAATATCAACAGTCTCTTCAAATGAGCACCTCATCATTGGGCCAGTATCGTTCCTGTTGATACCATGACGTGTAATTGCCATCAAATGTCCCCTATAAGTCATGGTGTCACAAAGAATAGCCAAGTGTCTGTAATTGACGTAAGACCCATCAAAAGAAATGACAACACGTAATTCATCCAGCAGAGACCGCCGAACTGCCTCAATACCAAGAACTTCAATAACTTCAATCAAATGGTTGCTTGTAGTCCTTTTTGCATCGACATCTTCGTGACACATAACAGCTAAAAGGTTGACACCTTCGGTATCAAGCATCCATTCTTCATAAGGCTTAAAACCTTCATTCTCATCAAACTTCTGAATTTTCGTATTTTTTATAAAAACTTTGTTGATATCCGCAATACCTCGTAAGGTCATTTCAGTCAGCATGTTGCTTTCTATCTTCTTTAAGAAAACATCATCTTCAGCAGATTCATCTTGAATCTCGCCCTTGGGCGCTTCATCATTCATAATACGGATACGAAGTATAAGTTTTTCAGCATTGTCGTCATTAAATATGCATGTCAAATCATCATCGAATTCAAGATTGATCTTCTCAGCAATGTCAGCCATACTCAACTTCTTATCCACCATCATTTCACGATTCAGTTCTATGCGAAGCAACCAAGGTGAGATTTTTTCAAGAGCAACTTCTTCATCGGGCATTTCATAGTAAGACTTGACAAAATCAACATCCTCTTCTATTATTGTACTCATCGGGTCTGGATCATACCACACTTCTGTAGCTTGAGTCACACTCCGAAGAGTGGTATACTCTAAAGCACACTGCACACTCTTGGCTCTCTCTTTAGTCTTACAAACCTCAGGTTTCAAGTACACAGACAGAGAAGGTGTCTTAATTCTCTTTGCAACATTAATAATTTCCCTTAACCTAGGAACACCAAGAGTAACATTCTTAGCACTAACACCAGCATAATGGAAAGTGTTCAAAGTCATCTGGGTAGCAGGTTCACCAATTGATTGTGCTGCCACACAACCAATCATTTCACCAGAGGCCACAAGTGATTGCAGGAACCTTGATTCTATTTCTCCCACTACCCATTCGAATGCCTCTCGTGAGAGCCTGTACTCCTCCAGAACCCTTTTACTGGCAAAAGTGCTGCGAAGTAGAATATTGAACAGGAGAGTGGCATTTTTCTGAGCTTCTTGACTCAGAAGGTCGTCCCCAGGAACTACTTTAAGTCGCTCCTGAAGCTTATCAATAGCTTCCACAATTTCCATGGGATGCATGTCAGAAGGTCTTCGGAAGTCAACCTTAAAGGTCTTTTGAGCATTCCAGATAAGCCTCTTAAGGTTGACAGGTAGTGGCAGAGAACTATCACCAGTAGTGGCTATCTCAGTCGCAAGCTGAAACCTATCAGCATCAAGCTTTTGTACTTCCGCCTCAAACACATTCCTAAACTCTCTAATTGTTTTCAAGTCTTCTACAGGCTCTTCAAGCATGTAAGTAGGCTTCCAGTTTTCATCATCAAATTCGTACCTAAAAGCCCTATCAAAATCTGCTTTTTTCATTTTCAGTGAATCCAGCTTCTGTGTTTCTATCCAAACAGCATCCATACCATCTTCACCATAGAGAAATTGTATAACATCTCCCAAAGAATTCCTAACTGTCCCATCATACTTAACCATGATATCCTCCATAGCCTTTACAAGCCGCCTCTGAATATACCCAGTTTCTGAAGTTTTCACTGCTGTATCAATAAGACCTTCCCTACCACCCATAGCATGGAAAAAGAATTCTTGAGGGGTCAGTCCACGAAGATACGAGTTTTCCACAAACCCACGACTTTCAGGCCCATAATCATCTTTTGTGAAGTGAGGCAATGTACGGTCTATGAATCCAAATGGAATTCGTTTACCCTCAACATTCTGTTGGCCCACACAAGCAGTCATCTGAGATATATTGATGAAACTTCCCTTGGAACCTGCTGTCACCATTGCTTTCAGATTATTGCTCTCAGATAAACTTTTTTGGGCACTATTTCCAGCATCATCACGAGCTCTATTCAGAGTCTAAAATTATCAAATATCATAGTTCGTCAGATTCATCTAAAAGAAATTTTCAATTTTCAATAAATATATAACTGTAACAAGAAATCTAATGTGAGCACCTGATTAACTCTATTTTCAAATGACTCCATCATTGTCCGACCAGGTTCAGCCTCCAATTTCTTTTCCTGAGCTTCCCGGATGAGTTGTTTCACTTTCTCCTTAGCCTGTGAAATAGTCTGATTAATAGTCTCCATGGTTGACGCATCAGCAATTGTATCACCAATTCCAATGCTAAAAGCATTCTGCAAAAGCCAGTAGTTTACAAGCCACTGAGTATGGCCAAGAAATTTGCGAGCTGCATCAGGCCCAACCTCTTCCCTGTATTCAAGTACACGTTCAGTAAAAAGAACAAATATAAAAGGAACTGATAATAAAAGTTACCACTTGCCAAAGCCACTCAAATTCACAATTATTGTCAAAAAGAACTCAATAATAATGTAAATTATTTATCAACTAGAAGAGAGTGGAAAGGTAAATAAACAATAAAAAATTAATAATCTAATTCGGCTGATAATTTCAAGTAGAAATAAATATCCATATAACTATTATATGCGGGAGCTATATACCAAATGACATGAATGAGACTTCCAGTGGATGTTCCCAGAGTCTTTTTGCAAAGAGTACCAGTAAGTAGTTCCCCCTTTTCAATTCTGACCATCGTATCACCAGGGGTTATAGGACCCTTTTCATTCTCATTGTGCCAACTAGAATATCTAATTAGATTTATCTGCTTAGGAATAATCAGATTGAAAACTTGTTTCCCAGTCCACATTGGCTCTGGTTTCAATATTGTAGGAGTAGGAACTTTCCCATCAAAATCTTCCCACCACATCAATATATTCATAAAAACATCCTGCAAAAGAAAAAAGCTTTTATCAGACTTCTAAGCAGCTTGAACAACAACATTAAGTTGAACTAAACTGCAATAACAGAAAAGTTCACTTAATATGACCTTTGAAATGAATGTATCTCTCTTTGTTATTTTTCTGCATCCTAAAAGTGAATCTTGGACAATTCCCATTACAGGCCTGTTTGACTGAGGTGACACAATACATTTCGGCACCATCATCAGCTCCAACACCTCAGCTCTTGTTTCAAATGACTGAGGAACATGCATATTCATTTCATCACCATCAAAATCAGCATTATACGGTGAGGTAACCGACAAGTTAAGCCGAAAAGTAGAATAAGGCATGATTTTGATCCGGTGTCCCATGATAGACATCTTATGAAGACTAGGCTGACGATTGAAGAGAACAAAGTCTCCATCATTCAAATGACGCTCCACCTAAAACCAATAATATCAAGGGTAATTAAAAGGCTTTGAGCAAACAAAATTAAATCAAAAATAAATAAAATTGTTGCTTAAAAACAATGCCTTGTATCCAAGCTCTAAATGATGATCACTACTTTTCTTCAAATATCTGAGATCAAGCCTTTGCCCATCATCACGAATGATATACTTAGCACCAGTTTTTCCAGGTGGAGGATGCGGTCCATACTCAACAAGTTCCTTCAATCTGTTTTTTTTCATTGAAAATATATTGTCAAATTTATGGAAAACACTTTAATAGACAAGCAACTGAAAAATCATATCCAATTGATACCTTTCAATGTTGTAAGGAGTCACAGTCTCGGGGTATGTAAGGTTCAGAGCAATACTCCACGGCACTCCCAATTGATCAATATTGATGGTTGGATCAGGTGTGATTACCGTTCGAGCAGAAAAATCAACTCGCTTTCCCATCAAGTTGCCTCTGATTCGGCCTTCTTTTGCTTTAAGCCTGCTACATATTGATTTGATGGGCCTTCCAGATCTTTGAGTAGCCTGTGAAAATAAAAATAATATAGTTATATAAAAAATACTCTGTCAACTATGAATAATTCAAAATCAATTAATGTTGTTACATAATAAACAAAGCAAATATCAGTTTTAAATTTAAATGCCAGTGTCCAAAAACAAGTATACCCTTGGCAATCCAGGCAACTCATTATCAAAATATGTGGCTATGTGAAACTGCAACAACTGAGCAAACTCTGAAATAATATGTGCAGGAGAACCATTCCTCTCCTGTCTCTTCAGATTCTCATTGTGCCTGATGATCATAGCCAGCTGATGAGTTAAATCATCCTACATACAGAAGAAACAAAAAATCAGCATTGAAGTAAAATGTTGATGAAAATGAGGAAGTTATGAGTCAGCATAATCAGTAGTATTAAAAGATAGTGAAATGGATAAATGAGCAAAGCATGCAAAAATGGGGAATATGTAAAAACAGTGTATGGAAACACTTGCCTCACTCCTGGAGGATGTGTCCATCATTACTGAAGGTCTCACAGGTGGAGGAGGAATTGGGAGAACTTGTAAGATCAACCAGTCAGGACGGGCATACTTAGGATTCAAGCCTAACAACTGGCAGTCCTCATCACTTATCCTTTTAAGAACACCCAGAACCTTCAACGGATATAACAAGTCACCAACTAAGTTAATTTCTGTAACAATGAACATAGAATTGTTCATACCAGAAATCCATAATTTAAATCAATTACCCTTTCTGCAGAAAGAGTCTGTTTCCTTTCTACAGGTTCAGGAAGCTGTTCTTGATCATCACTTTTCTTCCTCTGAGCTTTATACTCTGCAATCATTTTCATCCCCTCAATAGTGATTTTTGGTTGCTGAGCACCACATCCACCACGACTCTTTTTAACTGGCTCCTCAGTATCATGACCAGGCATGTCAATATCATCACCGCCTTCACACTTGGTTTTGTTTTTGCATGCATCCAAAATCTTTCTCAGCCTATTTTTAGGACTCTTGATCCTCAAAGCTTGCTTAAACTTATGATCTTGCTGCACAAAACACAATCAATTTAAAGAACCAAATTTCACTTTCCTACACATACAAACACAGAATATCACAACCTATAGAATTCAGGTTCTCATAATCTCCCAATTATATACACCTAATCCAATTGGTATTATGCAAAGCACATAACTAGCTATGAGCTAAAATGGTTTCAAAATACCTCATCAGCAAGAATTTTCGAACAGTTAAAACAAACACAACGCATTATACTGAGAACAGTCTTCAGAAAACCAATATGAAACATAGGTTTGGCAAGCTCCAAGTAACCAAAATGACCAGGGCATTCAGCCATACTAGCAGTACAAGTTTCACATTTCATCTTTCTATCAATAGTTCCAAGTCGAGGATCACTCAATCCTCCAATTTTTGGTTTTCCTCTCTCCGTTGTCTCGCCGTGCTCGATTTGCACTACAGACATTTGCCTCTAAAAAAAATAAAACAAACAAATTAATCAACCAGCTATTACGTCAAAAACAACAAAGCACTATAATGCTTCAATTCTAATCCTATTCAATAATCTTCAAAAAAGAAATATTTTGAGAGAATATAGAAAATTACGATCTCATCTGGACTCAGTATTCCAAACTGAACCATACGGACTTTGGCAACCTCCGCCGGAGAAAAAGGGAACCGTATATCCATGACGGTGGCGAGGTTCTAGGGTTTCGGAGGGAATAATAACTTATTAGGAATAATTCAAATTAACTCTAACAAAGGGGTAGTAGAAGTACTGTTTGTCAATTTTTGAGCTTTAGTTTCAGTTTTTGGTGACTGTGAGAAGAGATCGGCTACAAGAACCTTTCTTTGGTCTGAGGATTTCTCCTCGCGATGCAAAGAGAGAACAATAGGCTTGTGTTCGTATTTATACACGTTATCGTGCGCACAAATGCTATCGTGCAAATATTGCACTCTTTAACGAGATCTAACACGCGGCTTGTTTGGATTTCGCTAATCTGATTACCTTTTTTTTTTCTTTTCATGTATTATATGTACTTAGACCCGGTAATTTCCTAAGTCCAGGAATTATTGACCCAGCCCACGTAATGAAAGGTTATAAATTTCAGTTTAAAAGGATCCAAAATAAAAAAAAACTCTTAAAATTTTATGGATTCAGGTGGGTTTATAGATTTATTTTTTCAAAAAAAAAATAATTTTTTTCTCAAAATTTCATTTTTTTTTTATTAAATAGATTTATAATTTTTTTTATTTGAGAAAAAGAAATCCATTTTTTTAAGAAAGATTTTTTATTATTTGCTCCAAAAAAATTTCGAGAAAAAAATATTTTAGATTTTCTTAAGAAATTTTTCCGATATTTTTTTGAGAAAAATAAATATTAAAAAATTTTCAAAAAAATTATCTCAATTAACAAAACATTAGGTCTATGAACACTCCCTTAAACCCACTGAAATAATAGACTTAAAAACTTTATTTCAATAGGAGACTTAATATTAGAAGTTTAGTGTGAAGACTTTGAAACTTTATTGACAGCTCTACTATCAATCTATTATGTCAAGTAAAATTTGTGTAAGTCAAAAATAATGTAATGTCTATATTTTACAAAGCATTCTAATTTTTATTTTTTAAGATGGACTAATTTCATGTGGCAGTCTTTAATACACTCCTATATAAGATTTATTTTGATTTTTTATTATTATTTAATTATAAAATCTTATCTTTAATAGTAAGAGCTAAAAAATTAATTCACTTAATAAGATTAAATAAGGATGAAGTAATATCGGATACTCTAATTATCAAATTGTTTAGGATATTTTTGAAAAAGCAAATGGTCAATTTCACTATCATATGAAGATAATATAATGTGTACGAAAATTTCGATAAATTATTTTAGATATATATGAGATCATTTCATTGTTATATATTTGAATTATGTTAATGTATGATCGTGGTTTTTTTATGGCATATAAAGCAATGATACATGCATATTACATAATTGTTTGTATCATGATACTTTCAAAATCCACTAAAGAATTGGTTGTTTGAATAGTGTGTTTTAAATGATGTCTATTCTGATATTAAATATGATTTAAAAAATGGATAAACTACCAACTCAAAAAGCACTACTAGATTGGTTGTTTTGGGAGTGTGTTTCAGATAAAAACACTATTGGATTCTTCGTTTCATTGATGTATATGGCTTACAAAAAAAGTTGAAAATTTCAACTCAAAAATGCACTATCGGATTGGTTGTTATAGTATTGTGCTTCCGATGAAAATCACTACAAGAATTTCCATTCCAATAATGTACGTCACTTACAAAACTACCAACTCAAAATATATGTTATGACATAATTATTACGATTAATTAACATATAATAATCATTCAAATTATAAATAATCATATATTATACATTGTTTAACAATACTAAATAAAATTAAAAGATAGAAATTGTGTTACATTAACAAATTGCATATTATGTGAAATCAGATTAAGATGTAGATGACTTTGTAGCGGAAAAATTATTTTAGAAATTATATTTTTTAAATATAGTTCTATTATAACGAGATGTAGTAAGACATTTTTTTTAAGTTATCCATTTTAACAATGACACTATCAATTTATGTAATGGATTAAAACACGTGTGATATAATTTTAATTGTTCATCCGATCTATAATTCCACATAATTGAACTGATAATTTATCTAATTCTCTTATAAGATTCGATAAATATTAAATCAATTATCAATACTCTTAAGAAAATCATAATTCTCCCTAATAACATCCACAAACTTATTAGTATGTAAATGCATAAAGATAGACATCTCATTATAATATATTATGTTGTATGGACTAAATTAGATGATGAAATGTGAATACAGCGTTCTTATTTTTTTGGGTAGCTTAGATACAATACACCATCTATACATGTATTTTAACACACCTAGTGTAAGTGATTTCTGCAAGTATATGTTAATACATGCTCTTAAATTTGTATGCTTTTTTTAAAAATATTAATTAAAATGCTAAATATTATATTAAAACCAATTAATTATGTATTGATATTAAATAAATTTCACTTTATTAGTTAATGATTTGTTATATGCCATGTAAGTGAAATATAACACCTCCGTAAAGTAAACATATCAAAAAATAAATAGCAGTTGTCAATTGTCATATATAACCCAAATAAAAAAGAAAAAAAATAAATCAAAATGCATATAAAATGAGAAAATAGATAAAAGTAAGAGGGAAGAGTAGAGAAACTGCTAATCTGACGGAATATGAATGTTAACTATTAACTTAAACTGTGTTGAAAAATAATTATTTTGAGGGTAATTTAAAAGCAAATTCAATTTTAAAATA
>JBBPBT010000152.1:6100280-6124449 GCA_037974875.1 Cicer bijugum | reverse complement strand
ATGTTAGAATTTAATTTTAAAAAGCATTTTTTTTGTAAATTATTATCTTCTTATTTTTTTCTTCTATAAATTATTACCTTTTATTGAATAGTTTATACTTTATACTTTTCGAAAATTAAATTATAGATAGTTATATCTTTTATAAGTTGATTTGCAAAACACATATTTTACATTGAGATTTAACCTTCTCAAAGTATAAGTGGTCTAAAAATTTACTTCCATAATAAATAATGCATTCAAAAGTTAACTTCTAAATATCTTTTTGTTTACAAAATTTCATTATATCTTTTTAATTTTAAATGTCATTATATTTTATTTTGAAAGTATATCTGATTCTACCATGAATAGTAAAGGAGATTGAGATGTCCACGATGACCATACTAGTTTGAAGAGTTATTGGTACTTCTTATTAGAGTGATTTGTATAAGATTGTTCTTGATGATATGATTTTTACTATTTATTCCTGTTGGATCTTTTGTTGGGGGTATGCTGCAAATCTTGAGTAAGAAGATGATGAAATTGATGATGATGAAGGTTGCACAAATAAATTTCAAAGTGTGTGTATCACACTAAGCTTTAGGTTCGATTCGCCCCTGCCAGTCTTTATATATTAGATGCAAACTGGTTAATCGACGAATTCTCTTAAAGATACTTTGGAATCCTTGAAGTGAATTGCACATTCACATCAAACCTATCGATCAATGATAGTTTACAGAATAAAATTCATTAATTTACTCTCGTGCACTAGAGAAAAGAATAAATGACTTTGAAATATTTTTGACAAAATATTGACTCATGTAACATGAATTTTTGTCTTATTTATCTTGTGTTCTTTCTGCCTCTAAAGTATCTCTATTTATATAGATGTTCATATCAATTGGTGAAAGAAAACAACTCTTGAATTCATATCAATTGATGAAAGAAAACAACTATTGAGAAATATTGTAACCTTTGGTAACTTAAAATATACATTGGCTTGAATTAAATCTAAGCATTGCAACCACTCGATCAAGTAATACATTAAATTATTTAATTTTGTTACATTAATATAGTTATTAGAGAATTTCAAATATATTTTGGAAATTTCCCTCACAATCCTCCACTATTTTCAAAATATATCTAAGTCCGTTATTCCGGAAATCTCGTGGTTTCAAATAAAGATATCTTACGATTTGAACCACTACTTAGTAAATTATGTTTTCACTCATCACCGAATAGATTGGTTGACAAACTTTGAACCAACCATTCATTAGAACAAGTGTGCATAACTCACACATGAAATCTCGGTACCATTAATCGAATTATAAAGATGACACATTTGATAAGGTCATGTGCCTCATATCATTTTCATGGGAATTTAAGAGTCAAGCCTTTGAACTCTATGAAGCGATCCACTTCATTCTCATATAGGTGGATTATATGATAAATGCAGCTATAATTATACATTCTAGCAAATATATATGCTGAATGTCCATTGAGAGAAGACTTCATCCTACCACTTTTATTTTATGGTCCAAGTACTTTTATCCTTTGAGATGTATCTATTGTCAAGTACTTTAATTACTCTAATAGTGTACTTTCATCATTGAACTCAAGACTTAATGTTACTCAAGTGTGAGATGATGTTTCCACCGTTGATGATTATCTAGATATGAGTTTGTATCACATTCCTAATGATGTCTTCAACACTATGTTATTTGTTAGACATTTCGTCAAAGGATCTACAAGATATTTTTCAATTCTTACAAACATTATGGATATCACTCCATTAAATCCTTTACATAACTATATCTTAAACCAATATGTATTGATTTTCTATTATATATTTGGCTATATATTTTTTATAGTGGGTATTGACTATCACAATGTATGGATATTGATTCCATTGACTTTGATCAAATTTGTATCTCATACATCAAATTTTTTAGCCATTATACCTCTTTACTACATGTAGTTTGGGCAATGAATTCTACAGCCACAATGGAGTCGGTAATGCAAGTTTATTTATTTGATCCCCAAGAAAGTGCACCTCCACCAAAGTTGAAGATCAATTCACTTGTAAAAGCACGATCCTCAATATAAGTTACTCAACCAACATTTGTATATCCTTCCAAAACTGAAGGATATCAACTATAGATTAAATTATAGTTAATTGTTCCTTTCCCTGAATTGTTTGCTTATCGACTTAACCTTCCAACAACATATGTTATATCAAGTTTGATACAAGTCATGACTTACATCAAGCATCTGACGACCTTTTATATTTTTGATAGTGTTGACCAACTATCAGCAAACCTTGAAATTTTTTTTCTTCATTTAATCTCTTCACATTGTATCTCATACAATTAATAAGCATCTCAATTAACACATACACAACTTTTTATATCATTCTATCTTTTACTATATTTAATAAGCATTTCAATTTAAAATTTTAATTCTCTTTTCAACATATTCTAGTCCAAGATATAATTCATTTAATGCATTAAACATATATTGCCACAAGCTAACAAAATATGATCATAATTAAATACCATAAGGTGAATCCAAACATGTAAGTCATCTACTCCTTAACAAATAAAAATTCATTTTATTTCTACTAAATAAACCTTTTCTTCATAGTGATATTATAACTAATGCATGTATCATGAATTATATTCGTTAATTCAAGTTTCATATTTAAAGATGTTCTATGGTAAATTCAAATAAGTATCACAATAGAAAATAAACAATGAATAAAATCATTAAGATTTTCTATCCATTTATTCCATAAACATTTGTCAACTTACAATAATTTTAAAATATATATCCAAATTATTTTTAATATGAAAATAAGCAAGAAAATGATAGTTACTTTTATACTATCATGCACATATAATACGAGTTAATCAATTTTAGATTTAATAATTTCTCACATAAAGTGTCACTATCATTGAGACATACACTTGATATTTATGACAATTTATTAACACTACTTTAAATAAATTAATGTATTAAATATACATCTTAAATCATACATATTTATACTTGTCAAAATTTAAGAAATCAAAATTATAAATAAACTTTCTTCCACTAGTCAATCATAAATTATCGTTCTTAATATAAAAACATAAACCATAGATAACCAAGAATTTCATCAAAACATATTATCTCTAATTCCATATTATTAATTTTCCATATCATATCTCCATATTATTATATATGCTTCCGAAAAGGAAATTTTATTATATATGCATTTCAAACATGAATGTAATATATAAATGTATTAATACTAAATAACTTCGGATGTTCAACCATGAATTTTCATATGATTATTTCAAAGACTTTAATTAATCCTTAAAATCCAAACAAGCAAAATTCATACATAAATCATATTAAATTCATATACTTGAATATATTATAAATCATGCATATCAAATCAAACCATATGTTAAATTTAACATAAACAAATATAATTACTTTGGAGCACCACATATGAATTTAGAATTTCAAACATATCACATATATTCATATAAATTAAATGTGTATCTTTCACCATAGTTAAGAAAGTCCATTTCCTTTAAAAGTTGCAGTCATAAATAAATTTGAAAATCAAAGATTAAACCTAAAGATTGTTGGATCTTTTGTTGAGTGTATGCTGCAAATCTTGAGTAAGAAGATGATGATGAAAGTTGCACAAATAAATTTCAAAGCGTGTGTATCACACGAAGCTTTAAGTTCGATTCGCCCCCATCAATCTATATATATTGTGTCGCGGCCTAAAATTTCAAGTTTTTCTCGAATTCAATAGAGTCGCCACCAAAATTTATTTTAAAATAGGGAAAATATTGGGAAACCCTTATTTATGAAAAAAAAAATGATCTTCGAAACCAGATTTTTAAGTTCGGGAATCGATTATGCGTAGGGAATGTATTAGCACCCTACGACATCCGTTAAAAAACAGTTACCTATAATTAACTGTGCAAAATTATATCAATTTAAATATACATATTTTGTTTATTATTAAATATAAATATAAATTATTTTTTATTAATATGATTTTCTTGAAATAAAAGCTTGTTAAAAAGAGTAAAAAAAAAAGTTTTTATTATTGTGTTTGACAAGAGTGTAATCTTGCTCCTACGTATCTCCCGGTGCGATGGAGAAATCAAAGTTACGTAGTTATTGGTAGAAAATGTTGATGTGTTGATTGCTTTTAAATAAATTATATTTTTGTCATTTTAAAAAAAAAAAAAAAATTTGACAAACATAAAGAAATGGACTTGCTTGATTTGAATGATTATCTTAAAATATGAATTTTAAGACGATCGAATTGTACAACTCGCGTGTCTCAAAATTCAAGGAGTAAAAAGATGTCGCATCTAATTTAATCCTCTTAAGAATATCTTATTTTTTTATTTTTAAATTGAGTTTCAAAATCAACAAATAGTTTAATTTGCATCTTAACAACTCCAAAATCAAAACATATAATTAATTAAATTTTAAAAAAGGTTGATTTTAGATCCATTTATTAATAAAATTTAAATTTTAGAATTATCAAAATATATAATTATATTATGTAACTCCAGGATTAAAAGATTTTATTTTTAGTTAACTTTTAATAATTTTTACTTATTAATTTTATTTATAATTTTTAATTTTTAATTTATTTATGAAGATGAGATTTAGAACCACCAAGTTGTCACAATCTGTGTTCTAATAACTCAAGGATTAACAAGATGTCGCATCTAATTAACCACTTTAAAAATAATTTTTTTATATAATTATTAAAACAAAATGAATTTCTTTAATAAAAAACGTAAAGTTATAAGGTAAATGGAAGCAATATTTAATTTATTTATTTTGGAAGAAAAGAAAAAAATAAATGAATAAATAAGATTCAAATAAAATATGGTTTAACTATCATTTAAAAAAACAATTCATATTTCATAATAATAAAGCAAGGCAATCAAAAGCTATCACAGTATCCCAAGCTAATCACGTTCCGCACACAGTGCCGCATCGGAAATCATCTAAACACTTAAGCCTTATTCCAAAATCCAGCTTTCAATCAAATCATAAACCCATAAAGCCATTTTCAACTCATTTCTCAGAAAATTTTAAACCAAAGCAAGGTTTTCTTGAAGCAAAATCTTGATACATCTTAAAAATAAATTTTGAAATTCAAAACTCAAGTTTTAATTTTAGTATAAGGAAAATCATATCTTTAATATAAGCTTGATACAATGATGGAAGTAAAAAGATAGAGAGCAGAGCAACAAACATGAAATTAACGCGCAGATTTGCAGTATGCCGCGAAGGAGAAGGTAGAGTTGGTGTATGGTGTTGATAGTGGTTAGCGGCGGTTACCGGTGGAACTTGGAAGCGGTAATGAACTCTGTTTCTTATTTTCTGCATATTTCTCTCTTACTTCCTCCTCTTTCTATTCTTCTTATACTTCCTTTCCTTTCTTTGTTGGTGTTTTTTTTGAAAAAAATAAAACTCCCTTTTCTCAAAACTGATTTTTACCTTAATTTATAGATTATAAGGTTGAGTCTATGTGTCTATGAGATAAATTGATGTACAGATTTTATATTGTTTTGGAAGAAAAATTGAAACTGCAGAGATAAACATGGAAAATGGTGGATGACCTTTTTGATTGAGTGTACCACTATCTAAAATAATAACCTTATTAAGCTTCAATTGTGTGCAGGAAGTATTTGAGCTGATTTGTTTGAAATATTTTGAGGTGTTTCAAAGCAGTAAGATGGAGGAATTGTGTGGTGCTTTGCATTAGACAAAGGAAATATTCAGGCAGGTTACAAACACCAAACGTGTAAACAATCTTTTTTGTTTTATGTTGGTTTGTTTTTAAATTTAAATTAATAAAAAAAAATTAAGATGTAATGAGAATACTTATATAAATATAAACTCAAAATGATGATTTTTGATTTTATAATAATACTTATAAAATATTTATTAAACGTATTATTATTTTTTTTTTAAAATACTCTTAATTACCCAGACAAAATTGAGGTACTACATATTGGATGCAAACAAGTTAATCGACAAATCTCATTCAGGATACTTTGGAACTTGAAGTGAATTGCACATTCATATCAAGTCTATTAATCAATGATAATTTACATAATAAAGTTCATTCATTTACTTTCGTGCACTAAAGAAAAAAATAAATGATTTAGAAATATTTTTGACAAAATATTGACTCACGTAATATGAATTTTTGTCTTGTTTATCTTGTGTTCTTTCTGTCTCTAAAGTATTTCTATTTATACAAATGTTCATATCAATTGGTGGAAAAAAACAACTCTTAAATTCATACCAATTGATGAAAGAAAACAACTCTTTAGAAATATTGTAACTTTTGGTAACTTAAAATATGCATTGGTTTGAATTAAATCTAAGCATTACAACCACTTGACCAAGTGATACATTTAGTTATTTAATTTTACTATATCAATATAGCTATTAGATAATTAAATTTCCCTCACAATTTCCTTCTTACTTTCTCCGGTTAGAGATTCACATTTTGTTGTATCTAACTTTTTAAATGTCAAAAGTTGTTTATGCCTCTACATTAACTAAACATCTATAGGCCCATGAAACATCATACTGACTTAAAATTAAAACAAAAGTTGTTAATTGTATAGTGAAATAAATATTTAATTATTTTACAATATTAAAAAAAATTAAAAAATAGAAAAAATATAAAGAATTTATGAAATTATCTTTATTAATCATTGAAGTAATTATCATGAATACATAGTGGAAAAATGATAAATTGAAAGTGATGCATATTAATTTAATCAGAGTGTATAATTAAACAAATAAATTAAAATTACATTGAAAGTCTAAAGTATTAGTCTTTTTAGACCAAATTAATTTTGTAAATGTGATACTTAATTTGGAAAAGATGGAGTATTAAAAGGAGCATTTCACCCTACCTTGTATAGCATAAGAGGAGAAAAATGGTAAACGTTACGGAAGAAAATTGGTGGTTGAGATTTTGAATTTGGTTCATTGAAAAGGTTATACTCTTATTATTTGTATATCTCATGTAGTAACTATTTAATTAATTATTACGACTCATATTATATAATAAAGTTGAAAAGATAAATATGTAAAAAAATATATAATTTCTCTAAAGGTGAACTCAATAGAGTTTTATTAAACGGGATCTATCATAGATTTATTTTTTCATCAGATGAATTCACATATTTATCAAATAGAGTTTACCACTAACAAATCATTCATTTATTATTATTATTAAATTAATTAAAAAAAATAATCGAAAATATCATTCCGTTTTTTGTTGACGGTGATGATAATTTGACACATCTCTAAAAGTAAACTCGTCAAAAATTGAATTTTACATAACTACACACTGACAGACAAACTCATTTTGACTAATGTTCTAAATAACTTTTTATAAACTGCGGTAATTTGACAAGAGTAAGTATTAATGATGAATTGAATGGTTATATATACCTACCATCAAGTTATATAAAAAAATGGATAGATGGAATCTCGATAACTATTACCTCTACTCTGTGTCAGCGTACCATCGTAGAACAAAATCATGTCCTTAAACAATTATTTACGTGAGAATTCTAAATTTCAATGAACATCATAATATCATGTAAATGGTTGCAGTGAACATCATAGTGTTTCCAAATTGTAGTGAAAATTTCACCATTCATTAAAAATAAGAGATTTAGGAGAAGAAAAGAAGAGGAAGGAGTCAAAATCTCATAAATCTCATTTTAATATCCCTCCATTTTGAAAGATTTAGAAGAGAAGAAACCAACACAACGTGAAAATCATTAAAAATATCTCATATTTTTGTGAACAAAACACAAAACTATTAAAAGAAAAAATTCATCCCCTCTTCTTTTCTATTTTGAAGCAAACATTTATTCACTTATCTCTTATTCCTTTCACTCCCATCAACTCAATTAAAATTCATCTATTTCTCTTTCATTACAAAATAGAAAACAAATGGTGTCTAGCAATTACATGTGATATAAAAGGGACCACATTAGGAGCATATATAATTGTTTGAATCGACGCAACTCATGCTTCAAATGCTCCGTGATTCTTAATCTTCCAAATGAATCACATGAAAGTTGAACCATAAAGTTAAAAGTTTATTCCCCAACCCTTCCCTTGTATTAATCCCACAAAGTTTCTAAAATAACTTTTGTCTTCATAACAAAAGACGACTTCAAATGCAACCAACATGTTTTCTTACATCAAAATCCAGAAAACATTGGACATTCAAAATATAAACATTTTACCGATTCTTCACCATCACACCAATGAAGCACAGTTGATTTTCACCATCAATGATTTGTCTCTTAAAAAGGTTCGTTGTAACATCTGCCAAACAAACATAGTCACCTTCAAAGAAAAGAACATTTTCTATCTCTAAGAAAACATTTTCTCACTTGATCTAATGTACGCACAAAAATTGCGACTTAAACCAACATTTTATATTTGGTATTCAATAAAATATCAATATTAGGGCCAAATTTGTTAGGCTAAAAAAGTACCATAAATATTTATTTAAGCAATTGAAAGTACATAACCAAAACCCAACATTAATGAAACATTAAAGATCAAAACCCTACATCAATGAAACTACATGTACGGAATAGAAGCAAACCTTAATTTTTTTAAAGCATTTATTAATTATTCCATCCGTCCTATGACAATTAATTTATTTGTAAAATAATTATTATAAAGTAATTGACATTTATAGTTTTCAAAATGATATTAATTATATTTTGTTCAATCGCGTAATCTAATTAATATTAGGTATGTTACTCTCAATTTACATTATGATAAATGTAATGACACCTAAATATTTTTTTTTTAGAAGAATGATATATACCTATACTTCATAAGACATTTAAATAAAAAATAATTTTTTTGCACATATATATATATATATATTTTAATATGTATAAAACAATAGAATAACTTCATTATTATGGAAAAAGGGAGGGCAATATTTTCAAATTGGCATAAAAAAATATTATTTTAAATTAATAATTATAAATTTATACTCATTAATCAAGGACTAACTGAAAAATTCCAAAAATAGCAGATTAGTACTTCATGCTAAATTCCAAGTACACAAGAGAAATACAACATTAAATACGACATGGATACAGTACTAGTGTATCTTTATCTTGTCCCATAACCCTGTTCATAGCATAGTCTACTATAGCCTACCTACTGACCCTATCCTATCAAGAAGATATTTTCTTCATAAAAAAAAAAAAAAACTAATGCACTGTAGACACATATCATAACTATTACTAAATTAATTAAATATTTAGTACCAATCGCGGTAGATCAATATAGTTGAAATATTCCATGTTTCTCCTAATATAACTTTTTATTATAAAAAATTGTCTACTAGTAGATATAGATAATATTAAAAAATGTGAAAAATTAAATGAATATTTTTTTGATATTGAAAACGAAATGAGTATTAGTCCATCAAAATAATCACTTTAGTTTTTAAAAAATTATTTAATAAAAAGCTTTCAAATTTTTTTCTTGTAATAAAAAAACAGTATTCTAATATTTTAAAATTAAAACTAACAAAACATTATTTAAAATTAATATTGTCTCAATAAGTAATATTATACTAATTTATTGCATTAAAAAGTAAATAATATTATACTAAATTGATTTGATGATATCACAATTAAATTTTATTACTCTCATTTATAAATTTTAAAAAATTGTAAATTTTAATAAATCTAAAAGATGAGATCACAAAAATAAACTCTATTATTAAGTTTCAACACAACAGGGTCTAAATTTTATTAGTAACTATCTTTGAAATTTTCTTTCTTTAGAAAAAAATAAAAGCATTAATTAAGAAGTATGGTGTCATAATACAAGTTGCAAAGAAAATCGCATGCAACCAAAGCCATCACATCAGAAGCATCTTTTCTTAACTAAGCTGGAAAAGTTAAAATAACAATCTTACAAACCAATAATAAAATTAGTAATTGAAATAAAATCCATAAAAATGTAAAAACAAAACTCATTTCATGTGACATTTTTTGTGTGGCTGATTAATCACGCGGGTTTGAAAATTAGTTTCAAGCTTAGTTGTCAAAAAAAAAAAAAACTAATTTCTTTCATTTTTCTTCTGTTTAGTCTCGTGCCATTTTGAAAAAGATTTAATGGTTTTTAATTTGATGATGATTTGTACCAATTGAAATTATTATGATTAATCAATAATAACAATTTTAGAAGAAAAATAATAATAATAGTGAGATAGAGATAGTTAGAAAATTGGTCTCGTTAAGGAACACAAGCTTTAAATGCAAATTGGTTGATTTCAATTTCATTCACTTACAGATTAAGCTTTCTCCAACACCGTTTCTCTTATAAATATTATTATTCTTCATCATCTCTTCTTCATCATTATTGTTATTTAATTATATTAATATTATTATTAATATTATTATATTATATAACTCCTTCTTAAACCCAAATCTTGTGACATCATTTGAAACCGAACCCACTTTACCAATTGTTGTTGTTTGTACCACCGATTTGTACGATTTGTGAGAAACCAAACCCAGATGGATTTTGTGTCAAATCCATGTCCTTTGCGTTCATCTTTGTTCGGTTCTTTAAGGAATTTTGTTGAAAAGGTTAAACAAATTGGCACCCTCGCTGTTTCTGCTGTCATTGGGAACATTTTCTCTGCGATCTTGACTTTTTGCTTTGCATTAGGTTTGTTTCTTCTCTTCAATTATTGTTATAATATCTCATTGATCTGTTTTTGTTTTTCTTGTTTGGGATTGAATTTGCAATGTCAATGTATGGAAATGATTCATGTGATTTTGTTTTTGTGAAATTTGGATGAAAAAAAAATTAAACTTGGGAGGTGGGGTTATGTTGTTTTGTTGATTCATGATTTTTTGGGTTATGTTGTGTTGTTTGGTTATTTTAAGCTTGAAAAAAATTTCCATAGTTGTGGTTAAGTTTTCAATTTCTTGTGTTTTGAATATTAAGATGTGACATTTTAAGTTGAAAAATGTTTAATGGGTTGTTTTGTTTTGCAGTGGGGACTTTGTTGGGAGCTATGACAGGAGCTTTGATAGGCCAAGAGACTGAGAGTGGTTTCATTCGAGGTGCTGCTGTTGGTGCTATTTCAGGAGCTGTTTTTTCCATTGAAGTGTTTGAATCCTCTCTTGTTCTTTGGCATTCTGATGAATCTGGGATTGGTTGTCTTTTATACTTGGTGAGTAGGCCTTTGTTAGAATGAGATCTTTTCTTGGGTTAGAAGCTTTTCATGTATAGCTAAATGATTGATGAATCTGGGATTGGTTGTCGTGACGCCGGCAAGATACCGATATATTCGGTTATATTCAATCATTTCTATTTCCTTAAATTGTCTGTGTTTGATATTTGTTTATGTGTCTGAGATTCATAGTTGCAGAGTTTTAGTCCCTTTTGAGTTTTGCTATAATGCCATGTTGTGTAACCTGAATTCTGATCCTTTTGAGGTTTGTTGCAGATTGATGTTATTGCTAGCTTGTTGAGTGGTAGACTTGTGCGTGAGAGAATAGGTCCAGCCATGTTGAGTGCTGTTCAAAGTCAGGTACTTTAGTTTTGTACAAAAAAGGACTAAATTATGACAGAATTTTGCAATGTTCACTGTCTCAAATTTCTGACATTTCTCCTCTGCTTTTTTTTATCAGATGGGTGCTATTGAAACAAGCTTTGATGAAGTTCAAAACATCTTTGACATTGGTGGTTCAAAAGGGTTATCCGGAGATTCGGTTGCGAAAATCCCGAAAATCAAAATCACCTCCGACAATGTCGATGCATCTGGAGATAAAGTTTCTTGTTCAGTTTGCCTCCAGGTTGGTTTTTCTGTTTCTTTTTGCACTTTTTTTCTTGTTAATACCAATGCTTACTTATGACATGAACAAAGTGTTATTTTGTACTTTGATATTGAAATTGAAATTTCTGATTCTTGGTGCATATACAGGACTTTCAGCTTGGAGAAACAGTTAGAAGTTTACCTCATTGTCATCACATGTTTCACCTACCTTGCATAGATATGTGGCTCTTGAGGCATGGTTCTTGCCCATTATGCAGAAGGGATCTGTAATTTTGTATATGCATAACACAAACCATAAAAGAGTTTTTTTTTTTTTTTGTTTATAAGCTTATTTAATTCTAGGTCTTACACTTGATTACATCTACTAAGAGCTAATGCAGTTATGTGATATCATTGTACTAAATTAGTGTAAAGAAAATTTTGAGATAAACAATTTTCCTCTTTCTTGTATATGAACATGATGAGTAGATGACCCTTTTTTTTCTAGCTTGTCCCCATTCTTTTTTGTTCTATACTTACATTTTATCTCTAGTTTTTGTCATGGTTAAAGTGATATTCAAAAGGACAACTTTTGTCATGGTTAAATTGTACTATGTTACATAGATTAAATTTTCTAATTAAATTTAAATTTAGGATGAGTTATGTTGATTGTATATGTGTTGAATTGTGGTTGAAGAACACTGAAAAAAAATTGCACAAAATTATACTAGCTAAAGTTTTGTCCTAGTCTAAATTATAGTATCTATATTAATGAAGTTGGTACCTGATCATATATCATAGTGCTTGGAGTGGAGAATGGAGACTGTAACATGACCCTATAATCTATGATCATATCATAGTGCTTTGCTTCTCATGTTTTCAATGCACCAAAAAAAGGTCATTCATTGAAACTTTTAACGTGATTTGTCATTTATCGAACCTTAAAACTATCGGTTAGTGCAGTTAATGTGACGGATGATTAATGAAGTATTTATTTATTACTACTATCAGATTCTCACAATAAGTGATGTTTAAAATTTATATATATATATATATATATATATATATATATATATATATACTAAAAAATACAAGAATTAGAAAGAAAAAAAAACTAAAAATTATTTTATTAAACTAACAATTTTTATTATTGATGAGTTTTTTTTTAATGTAACATATAATAATATTTTAGAAATTGTATATATAATAATTATTGAAAAGTAATATAAAAATAATTAAAATTATATTGAAAATTATAAATTACGATAATTTGTAAAAAAAAATAAATTAAATGCATGTATAGTTTGATTTAATAGTAACAAATAGATATTAAATTTGACTCGTTGCATATTTAATATCAGTTAGTATAATTGAAATAACATAAATATAAATTGTTTTGTACATATTTAATATATTTTAAATTTTTATCTATCTTAAATTATAACATCGTTGTCTGACTTTAATTTTTTCCCCGTAAAAGAACATGTTACCATACAATCCTTGGGAGTCACCAACTCCATCAATTCTACCATTGTTATCTCATCTACCACATTAAGTGTGCGTTTCTCATTTTTTGCAAGGATTAAGTTTTAATCTTATTAAAACAAGTCTAAATTTGACTTTTTGAAAAAATCACGACTTAAGTTTTTTTAATATGTTAATCGTATGTCTATTTTTTAAATTTAAATCGGTCTTTTTAGAAGTTTGACACGGTTGGTTAATTTGTTTAAAAACTATTTATATTAATATATTTAAATAAGAATTGTTTTTCTTTATATAAATTAACAAACAAGTAAACTAATTACATTTATATTTTATTTTATCATATTTTTAAATAAATAAAAAGTTGAGGACGATTGATATGTTTAAATTATAAAAAAAAGTTAATATTTAAAAATATTATCACTTTTTTAAATTTAATATTACTATTAAAAAAATTTATGAAAGAGGTGGTAATATTTATCGTCTTATGTATAAAAAAGTTTGGAGTTCTTATTAAAAAAAAGAGTTAAAAACTTTAAGATATATAAATTGTTAAATTAATATATTAAAATACCTTTTTTTTTACTTTTAAGAAAGTCTAAGGGATGCGACAATATATTATGTTGAAGTTTTTTCTCTTTTAGGACGTTGCACTTTAAAGATGCGATTATGTATTAATTTGATTTTTATTTTATTTTATTATTTATTAAAAAATTAAATAAATAAAACAATATATGGTCTCATTTTAATGCCACCTCTTGAAATAGAGAATTTTGCAACACAATACATGGTCGGATCCTCACTCTAGTTTTCAAGTATGATATTTTTTTTCTTCTAAAAATAGGATATCATTGAAAAAAATCTTATATTTTACCCAATCCCTTGTGTGCATATACAAAAGAGTTACAAACTCGTTATGTTAAAAGATAAATAAATTATAAATTAAATTTAGATACAATACTATAGGTATTGGCATTATGATTATTGTGTTTCACCAAATTGATAAAAAAAAATAACTCAATTCAATTGACAAATATCAATATTGTTAAGTCAAATGTCTTGTTTTAAATTCACAATTGAGTGAACTACTTACGATAATATCTATCATCTATTTAAAAAAGAAAACTTAAATTTTTTTTATCATAAAACTAGGAGAAGTAGTCAAACAAGATGTTTTAATTATATCGGTAAAATATTAAATTCATGCCCTTTAAAAGAAGAGTTTTAATTGTTTTAGTCAAAAATTAAACCCGTAGTCTATCTTAAAATTCATTAATTATGTAAATTTGTGGTTATTTGATATTCATAAATTTTGCACAGAAGTAGTTGCGAAAATATTTAATGGTAATATAATATTTTAAATACAACTTTTAAATTTAAAATATTAAATGAACATTGTTTGCTTTGATAGTTTTGCTTCTCTTCTTATATATGAAATCAAAGAGTAAAAACACATAAAATTATTAGCATAAAAGTGACTGATAAATTTTATAGTCATAAGCACATGTCTTGGTAAAGTACTCTCTTAATTATAAATTAACTGTAGTTTATTCTTCCTCTTTTTCTCCTCCACTCTTTCCTTGAAAAAAAAACACATGTGAAAATGAAAAGTATTTTTTTCAGGACTTAATTTTCAATATTGGAACAAACATTGAAATCTACATTTTTATCCTCCACATTGTCAACAATAATTTTTCCGACCATGCAACTGATGAAGTACACGCGTCACTTTAAAAATATCTTTTATTTTTATTTATAAAATTAGTATTAATTTTACTTTTATTAATAAGAATGTAAAAGATAATAGTCTATTTTAAAAAAAAATTATGAAAATAAAAAAATGTTTTTCTTTATTATTTTAAAAATATATCTTTATTTATTAGCATTTCAGTTTCTCTCATTGAAAATAGTTATCTTTAAAAATTTCTCATCAATGTAGAATGAATACATATTTAAGAAAATACAAAATACAAAATCTCTGTATAAAATGTGCGGACCTAAGGTATTTTAATAAATACACTTGTAATAAAAAAAGTGATTAATTTTAACAAAGACATTTTTTATTTTTATCAAATTTGTTCCTCTATTTTAAAATCATACAATTTTAATTTCTATTTCAAATTTTTTCACTAAAAAAATAATAATTTAATTTACTTTAAATGATGCGAAATATAATCTCTTAATAAATAAATATTTAAATATATTAATTATTTATATATTAATTAATTAAATTACATAAATAAATAATTTCATAAATTAATTTTTTTTAATTACAAAAATAAAAAGGGACAAAATTCTTTGATTTAAATAGAGAGAATTAATTTCACAAATTAACCAAGAAGATTAAAACTACATTTAACTAAAAGTCTATTTCCTCAATATTTAGTTAAAATGGTTAGAAAATTTGACCCTGTACCCCTCATTATATCTCTTTACCCCCAATTTTTTTTTTTTTGAAAATGCCAAAATTGCCCTCAATAACTTTTACTATTTTACTGACGAAAGTAAAGTAAATTTTTTTTTCATCTTTTTTACATTCCGGTAGCCTCTAAAAACATTTCCGGTAAGTTTAAGTTTTCCGGTAACTACCGGAAAACTTCAGGCCAACATTTCCAGTACACAACATAGTTCCAGAAAACTTGAAAAAAGAGTTTTCCGATACAGAAGAGGAAAACTGCGTGCCGGAATTCATGAGACCCAAGTTTTCCGGTACAAAACAGTATTCCGGAAAACTTCATCAACAAGTTTTCCGGTACAAAAGACAAATGTTGTGTACCGGAAAACATCCTTGGCAAGGTTTTCGGTACAGAACAAAATTTTTACATTTTTTTTTTTAGTTTTTTTAATATTTTTAATTTACTTTAAATATTAACAGATATAGATGAACCGTTACTATTAATGGATAAAACATACGTCGATACTACAAATAGTTTTGACACAAATCAGGTATGAATAAATATAAGTAATATTAATATTGTAAAAATATATTATGGTGATTAATTATAATTTATTTTAATTCAGATATTTGATTCAAGGGACGCTGTTGTGAAATGGACAAAAGAAACTGGCATAAAAAATAAAGTTACTGTTATTATCAGAAGATCAGATATAGAGACAGGAGAGAAAGGAATGAGAAATAAATTAATATTAGGATGTGACAAAAGAGGAAAATACAAGGGTGTTGTTAGTTCAAATCAAAGTTCAACAAAAAAGTGTAATTGTCCTTTCAAGCTTAGATCAAAACCATTAAAAGATGGTTCAGGTTGGATAGTTAAAGTAATTTGTGGAATTCACAACCATGAATTACCTGATACTTTGGAAGGGCATGCATATGTTGGACGGTTAGATGATGAAGAAAGAAATCATGTTCATGACTTAACAAAATATAATGTTGCACCGAGTCACATATTACTCTCATTGCAAGACCGAGATAATAGTAATGTTACTAAGATCTCACAAATATATAAACAGAGAAGTATCATTCGATTGCACGTGAGAGGTAATAGAACAGAGATGCAACATTTATTCAAGTTAATTGAAGATGCAAAATATGTGTGTTGGAATAGAATGCGTGAAGACTCTGATGTTATGAGAGATATTTTTTGGGCGCATCCAGATTCAGTGAAGTTGTTGAATTTGTTTCCGATTGTGTTGATTATGGAAAGTACCTACAAAACCAATAAATACATAATGTCATTACTTGAAATTGTTGGTATGACATCAACAGAGAACACATTTGTAGTTTGATTTGCTTACTTGGAATGTGAGAGAGAATATAACTTTTGTTGGGCATTAGAGACACTAAGAGATTTATTTGTTACACAAAATAAATTTCCTCAAGTAATTGTGACAGATAGAGATCTTGTGTTAATGAATGCAGTCAATATTGTATTTCCAAATGCTATTAATTTACTTTGTCGATTTCATATCGACAAAAATGTTGGAGCAAAATGCAAGCAACATGTCTTAAAGGATAGACAAAAGTCGGTATTGAATATGTGGAAAGACATTATATATTGCAGTGATAAAAAATACTATAGCATGCGATTGCACATGTTTGAACAATCATGTGTTGATTGTAAAGTGTTTGTTGATTATGTGAAAGAAACTTGGTTGAATCCACATAAGGAAAGATTTGTTGAAGCATGGACAAATCAAGTGATGCATTTGGGGAACACAACGACTAATAGGTATTTATTAACATTTTATTATATATTGTTGAATATCATTATATTTTCTAATGTGACTGCAAAATTTTATTATAGGATTGAGTCAGCTCACTGGAAACTGAAGTTAATGTTGGAAAACAACATGGGTGATTTGTGTAAATGTTGGGAGGCTATGAACAACATGATAAGGTTGCAACACACAAAAATCAGGGCCTCGTTTCAAAAAAGTTTTTATGATGAAGACCATGAGCACAGAAATTCATTTTATCACAGATTGAATACATTTGTTTCAAGAGAAGCTCAAAGACGTATTGCTGAAGAATATGAGAAAGTTGAGTGGGTGGGTACTAACAAATTTGTATGTGGGTGTTCTATTAGAAGGACATATGGGTTACCTTGTGCTTGTGAATTGGGACAGTATAAATTGTTGGGTGAACCAATTCCTTTAGATTCTGTGCATATTCAATGGAGAAAGTTAAGCATGGAATGTGAACTCACCTAAGACACAGAAGATGTATCAGAATTGGATATGTCTACTGAGATGAATGCGTTATGGAAATGATTTTGAACACTTGATGTTATAGGAAAGCGAGTGTTGAAGAGTAAAGTGCGTGAACTTGTTTTTCCAAGTACAATTTCAATGTGTGCACCACCTGATAAAGTCAAAACCAAAGGAAGAGTAAGGGTAATAAGCCAGATGGATATGATGTATATCGAGACCCTTCTTACTTTGAGCATGTTAATGCAACATATTGTGAAGATATTGGTTCTCAACCCTCTCAGTCATCAAAGAAGAGACAAGTCTCTCAATCAAAGAAACAACCCTCTCAGTCATCTCAATCTTCAAAACAGTTGTTTTTGAGACAGTTTCCTGAAGTTATTCAGCCATACATTGATGACATATTTGATGTGGCAGCGGATGGAAATTGTGGTTTTCGCGCTATTGCATTATTGCTTGGACAGGGTGAAAAGTGTTGGTCTTTGGTACGCAATAGTTTGGACCATGAGATTGCTTCTCATGTAACTCCATATGATAGACTGTTCTCATGACGCATTAGAGAAATAAGAGATTCTTTGAAGATATCCGGCTTAGGTATTCAGCCCATGGATAAATGGTTGTCCATACCTGATATGGATTTCCATTGCCATAAATTGCACCAGGTTGGAAGCAATATCGCATTGATGAAACAACTTCTTGGGCAATAGCATATACTAGACGTCTACAACATTGGGGTTATTTATTAAGTCGATTGCCACGTGTTACCCAAAATCCACCTACGGAACCCGTAGATGCAATGTTATTAGATGAACCTTAATATTTAAAATTGATATCTTGTAAACTCGTACTAATTAAATTTAGATGTAATGTTATTAGATTTTTGTCATTCAATTTTATCTTGTATTGTAACAATAATTAATAACGAGTAAATACAAGTAGCTAAAATAACAACAATTCATAAAATAACAACAATTCATAAAATGTCATAACTACTCACTACTCATAAAATGTCATAACTACTCATAAAATGTCATAACAAGTAACTAAAATAACAACAATTCCTAAAATGTCATAACTATTCACTAGTGTGATTACGAGATAAATACAATGCTTTATAAAAATAAGTATACATATCATCATCCGGACTAGCTTGATGCTGATTCAACCATCTGCAGTGGTGGCCGGTACACTATAATCTGGGACCTGAGGTACAACATCTGGTCGCACAAGCAATGGATGAGAAACATGATAAAACCACTCCAAATATCCATCTTCACACTCAGATGGATATGTAGCTGGACGAAGCTTGCGAAACAGCTCTGTCACTGACGTCACATATCCCAACCATTTCACATCTACATCAAATAATCTAGAAGGATATGGAAGTGGCGGTGAAGGAATATATTGGATATATCCAAACTGCCTCAAACACCTCTCTGGCAGATATTTCACTACAATGCTACATAATTAGAGGTGACCATTATAAAGCATGATGTCATCAAAAGGAATGACACCCATGTGATTCTCCCATGGTCTCCATATAACATCAACAGGTGTCAATGCATCCATAACACGTCTATATTCGTTGACCTTATGCTTCCCCTGTTTGTAGCACCATCTATTCATTCGGGCAATGCATTCCACGTAAGCACCCTGGTCACCTCTATTACAAATATTTGGAAAATATTCGTAAATCCAACACTGTTGCAAATAAAAATAAATATATTAATAATAAATAAACATATAATAATAAATATTGATAACTATATTAATATTGATAACATAATTAATAATAAATAAACATATAAATAAATAAATGATTGATACCTGAAGCAGCGTCATATATCCACCTAGCTGTTTCGTGTCATAACAGCATGCATCTGAGAGGTAGTCAAAAAGAACAACGAGTGCAGCAATACCCCATGCATATTTATTTGTACCCTCTAAATATCTGAATAAACGAAGGTACTTCGTATCAACAAGAGTATGACTCTTATTAGCGAAAATAGTACTCCCTACTAAATTCAACAGATAAGCCCTAACAGCACAGTCATATTTCTCAGCTGCACACTGCCTTCTAAAGACGTCTTTCAACCAATCCAGTCTATAGTGTGCACCTCTAGTCTTCATGGTCTCCTCCCAGATCTCTTCTGTGCTCACTCCTAATAGATGGACGACAAGTTTACATGCCGTTATTCTATCTACATCAGGTGGACTGTAGAAATCACCCCTAATAGGCAATCCGAGAAGATTGGCAACATCATCTAAAGTGATCGTCATTTCACCAAATGACATGTGAAATGACGATGTCTCGGAATGTCATATTTTAACGAATGCAAATATCAAATTATTGTCGATCATCTTCAAACTACCCCGTTGCAAGGGGTTTAAACCTGACAAATTAACCCAGTTCTCTATGGGTCGTGGAAGTACCGGTAGAGTAAATTGTTGCATTTTCTTTCCATGTGCAACAATTTTCAGCAATGGTCGCTCCTATATACAAAAGAAAATATACGACATTAATATTAAATTAATATTAAATATAGAACAAGTAATAATTAATATTAAATTTTAAATACATAATACAAGTAATAATTAATTAAATATACCTCACCAAACCATAGTCTAGCTGAAACATGATAACGATATCGTGTAAGGACAGACAAATCATGAGGTCCTCCAGGATACCGTGTGAGCTCACTAGGTCCCTCAGCTGCAGCATGACCCTCCTCTGTATGCTCTCCCTCACGAGTAGGTGCAGCCTCCTCATGTACCACCTGCTCCTGTACTAGCTGCTCCTGTACCACCTGCTCATGTACCATATGCTTCTGCTGATACATATCCACATCATCATGATGTTCCACATCGTCTTCTTCGATGATCACCCGTCTTCTTCTCCTTGAAGAAGTAGTCAGTCGAATCCTCTCAGGGGGATTCATCGCAGACGATGTCGAAGTATCAGTGTCACGTGTAACTCGTATTATTTTGCCGTCTCTACCTCGCGCGCCCACTGAAAAATTAAATAAATAAAACAATAAATTATATAATTATACAGTTATATTCAAAAAATAAAAAATATAAATAAAAAAATTAAAAAAAAACCTCAAACTTCTGGATAACTATATATTCAAGTTTTTCGGTAACTACCGGAAATGTTGATATGGAAGTTTTCTGGTAGTTCGTCTGTACCGGAAACCTTTAATTCAAGTTTTCTGGAAGCAAGCTCTGTACCGGAAATCTTTGAATCAAGTACTCCGGTAGTTTTTTTTTGTTTTTTTTTTGTACCAGAAATGTCACAATTAAATTTTTCGGGGTGCTTCTTCTGTACCGGAAAACTTGGGCTCAACTATTTTGGAAGTTTTGGAAAAAAAACTCACTTTTTTTGTTCCGGAAATGTGAAAAATGAATAGGAAATTTTTTGACGTTTTATTATATATGATGGCAAAACTGTTATTTCATTAACAAAATGGGGGTATAGGTACAATTGGGGGGTATGGGGTCAAGTTTTCAAATGGTTAAGTATAGAAAAACTTTGGTCATTTGGATATCAAACTAGCCCAAATACTAATTGGGCCCTGAAGGAGTAAGAAAAGGTTAAGCATAAGTCAAATAAAATCCAATGAAGCCACGTGCTTTATGTCTCCCATTATTTATTTCCTCGTGTTTCATAATATTATGTAGAAAATGTCGACGGTGGCCGGTGCACAAAGCGACTAATTGCTCCTTCAAACCATTTGAACACCGTCGTAATTGACAGAATACTTTATACTCATTACTTTAAATTTTTGTCTTTTTATCTTATATCTCGTATTATTTATATTAAAAAATAATAAATTTAAATTGGTGTGAATTTTTTTATTTATTTTCATTTATTAAAAATAAATAAAATTCATTTAATGTATATTTGTGGATTGTTAAAAGTACAAAAGAAAAAATATCATTAATTTTTTAAACGAATAAAAGTTGTGAGATAAAAGTAAAATATTTAATGGATCAACGATTGATAATGAATAGCAGATAACTTAAAATTTATAATTGATAGATGATAAATTAATTGAAATGTTTGATAAAATTAACAACTGAATTAAATTAAAAATATAAAATGACATAAAATAGTTTTAAGCTTGACAGAAAAAATATATTTTTAATTTAATGATAATTATATATCAATTAATATTTAAAATATTTTATAGTTTAGTAATTTATATTATATTTGGTGGATATTCTATATAAGACCATATGAAAGTGTATATATCTCAAAAGAAAAATACATAAAAGAGAATGATGTAATCAATGTAATATATTAATAACATAATTACAAAAGAAAATATTTTTGTTAACGAATGAGTCACCGTTGCAAAGTAATAAGAAATCCTATAGCCGTCTCCTTTGTAGTATTTCAACAAGTTAGAAGTCTATTGTGTTTGAGCCATGATAAATTCACCACGATCGTCCCAAATAACACAAGAAAAACTAGGACTTCTGTTGTTGTCGAAATAACATAAAGTACACATTACATTTTAAAAACATCAAACAAAGAATAGTAACGAGTTAAATGTTCAAAGACTATAAAATTTAGATATCACATTTTCATTCAAAATTTAAGAAATTAAATATATAGATTACATCTTTTACAAATTTAAGATTGAATTCATTTATAGTTAACGTGAGACTTAATCATTCACATTTAAATAAAAATATAATTTAAACTGAATATAATTTTGTCTAGTGCAGCTCTATATTCAAGTATCTCGAGGAATGTTAAGGATTGCCATGATATCTTGTTCTTGAAATATAGTCGAGAGACCATAAATGTTCCAACCCCAAATATCAATTATGATGAGATTTTGTACGGTGATCGTTGCATACTTTATATATTGGAGTAACCGGTTTGTTGTTTGATTGTGACCGGGCTTCGGGAGTTAACTCTAGAGTATGGTCTAGAATTAAGATGCTCTCCTTTTGTCTTTTTCCCCTCTTGAAGGTAAAATAATTAAATTTATTAAACTCTCATTTAACTCCTAAATTCTTATGAACTTACAATTATAGATAATGAAAATGAGTCGATTCACATATAAATTTTATTTTTAATAAATTTTTACAAATTTTGAAAAACTCTAACAAAATTAATAATTTTTTGATTTTATCATTACTTTATGAGTTTACAATTTTATATTAATTTATTTTAAAATATAAAATTTTATGTAAATTACACTATCTCGAATTTGAGAAGGCAAAAAAGAATCAATGAAAAGAATAAAAGAGGAAATATATAAGAGAGAGATAGGGGTAAATTAGCAAAAGAGATAATTGAAGAGAAATAATTAAAAGACGACCAAATTTCCTTTCACAAACAGTTTTAAGCGCCAACATGTGATGCATACGAGTTCGATCTTTCTAGAATAATAACGTAGGTTTCCTTCCCTAAAAAGATAATAGCCACGTAGGTTTCCTAGGTGAGTTGGGCCCATTTAGACTATGGCTGCGTCAGAGTATGGAGGATGGACCATGTCATACACAATATTAAAAATAAAAATAAATAAATTTAATTTTCAAATAATTTGCACTTAATCCTAATTGTGAATGAGAATAAATTAAGTTAGACTTTGCATATCTAACTTTAGCATATCAATAAATTTAAGGTCAAACCTGAACTCTGTCACAGGCTTTCATTTAGGTCTAGTATGACTTTTATCAAATTTTGATACGATTACTTAAAAACATGTTTTATATTAACGTGTTAAAAAATTAATCATATGTATTATCTAATAAATTAACAACCTATTAGTTTAATAAAGTTAAGTATCTTTTGAAATTATATATATATATATATATTATATTTTAATATTATTTTATTATAATATATTTGAATATATTAAAACTAATGTAGAATATTATAATTAAATTACTTAAAAGTTAACAAATTTATCATTTAGTATAAAGTTTAAAATTTAAGTTATAATAACAATAATAATTGTAGTAATAAAAGTACTATTTATATTTAAAAAATTTATTATGATTTTAATTAATTAAACTTTAAAAAACATTGATTTTATTTATTTCCAAACAGTTTGACATAACCTAAATTTATTGTAGACTGTTAAATTTATGTCTGATGATTTTACCTATTCCATCCTTAGTCTAATTCTCCACACTTTCCAT
>JBBPBT010000152.1:6083937-6096506 GCA_037974875.1 Cicer bijugum | reverse complement strand
ATAATTTCCGAACTTTGAGAAAAAAAGTTATTTAATTATTATTTTCATTTTTTGGATTGTGGAAAATTATATGAATGCATGTTATTTAATTTTAATTTTTGAAATGTGAATATAAATTAAAAAATAATAATGGGCATGTATAATGATTATTACTTATTTCTCTTGTTTATTTGGATTTTAGTTTGCATTTTGCCAATGTTTCTGTTGGGACACCAGCTTCATCGTTTCTAGTTGCATTGGATACTGGGAGTGACTTGTTCTGGCTCCCTTGCAATTGTACCAAATGTGTGCATGGTATACAGTTATCATCAGGACAGGTATAATGCTCAAAATTTACCTATGCTAATAGCATTTATCAAAATTATACTATACTTAAATCTTGTATTAAAATTTCTCTACTATATTTATAATAAAATTTGTATATACTGTTAGTATAAAATATTATGGTTTTTATCAGTTGTTAACAAAATTAAGGTAGAAATTTGAATTGAATGTGTTACTTTTATCTTACCAGCAAATTGATTTCAATATCTATAATAACAAAAGATCATCGACGAGCCAAATTGTTGCCTGCAACAACAGCTTATGTGAGCAGCAGAGTCAATGTTCTTCATCTGGTGCCACTTGTCCATATCAAGTTAACTATCTATCGGATGATACTTCAACTACTGGTTTCTTGGTACAAGATGTGTTGCACCTAATTACAGATAATGATTATCAAACTAAACATGTTGACCCACGAATTACTTTCGGGTAAATAAAATTTTATAAGTTGATTTTGTAACGACGAGTTAGACTCTATATAAAATCTAATATAGTATAAGAGGAAATCGATTCAGACCACACATAAGAAACTACTAGTTAGAGTCGAATATTAAACAGTTGTAATTGTGATTGAATATGTTGCAGTTGTGGGCAAGTTCAGACAGGGGCATTTCTGGATGGGGCAGCTCCAAATGGTTTGTTTGGACTAGGAATGGGTGATATATCTGTTCCAAGTATCTTAGCCAAACAAGGCCTAATTTCAAATTCATTTTCAATGTGTTTTGGTATTGATGGTTCTGGAAGAATAACATTTGGGGATAATAATAACAGCTTGGACCAAGGAAAAACACCATTCAACCTAAAGCCATTGCAGTAAGTGGTTACTATATGGTTATATATCTAACTTAGATTCTTCTTTCCTTTTATATAGTCTAACAAGAATTGGTCATTTAGATGAAACATATACGGGTCTAGCCTATTAGCCTAATACAAACATACAAAACCTGTGTAACACTTATACTTCATATTCAACTTTTGTTTAGTGTCTGATGCATCAACACCAACACAACACTGATACGTGTAGTTACATTTAATTTCTTTCATATTTCAAATTATTACAAGTGTCAATGTTAGTATTTAGTTTTCGTGTTTGTGTTAGTGTTTCAGAGTACTAAACTAGTTTGTAAAGTGTGAAATGTCTCTCATTTATAAATATATTTAGGATGTCAAAACGGGTCAACTCATCCTGTCTAAAATAGGGACAGACGAACGAACTTAGATAGTCGAGTTGAAACTTTCACCCTACCTCTCGACGTGTTAGAATATATTTTCGTGTCATTTCTTATTCAATGTGACTCTTACACTTATGCCTAGAACTAAATATCTAAAACTAAAACGTGACCAAAAAAGGATAAAGGATTGTAGTTGGTCTAACAACTTTAACATTACAACTAAGGACTTAAAAAAATACTAGAAAAATAATTTATTTATTACAACTACTAGGTCAATAATGTAAAATGTTTATCATTACCCACTAAAGAAGTATCAAGTTAGTAATCTTAACCCTGACCAAGCTTGACAATTAATCCACTTTGATATCACTCAAACTTTATTAGTACAGAATAAAGGACTAAGAAAGAAACATTACAACACAAACTAGTGCTTATGTTTGAAGTTTTAATAACATGAGCTCTTTTTTGCAGTACAATTTACAACATCACAGTCACCCAAATTATTGTGGGAGGAAATGTTACTGATCTTGAGTTGAATGCAATATTTGACACTGGTACCTCATTTACATATCTAAACAACCCAGCTTATATGCAAATTACTCAAAGTGTAAGTTTTCTTAATTAATTAGTATAATTTTTTAAGAAGGTAACTAGAGTTTCATGGCATTTGTGTTTTTTTATTAATGTTTTCATATTTTTTTGCAGTTTGATTCAAAAATTAAACTAAAAAGGCATTCATCTTCTGATTCTGACAGTCTTCCATTTGAATACTGTTATGGAATTAGGTGATTATAACTTGAGAAACTTCTTTTTTCGTTTCAAATTAATCATCATTCACCAAACATTACATTGGTTCTTGGTTCAAGTGAAATTGGACTAGATCCATTATACAAGGTCTCGGGTTCGAGCCTTGTGAATAAAAAATGGAGTTGGGATAAGAGACCCCACTAAATACGGTGGTTAGTCAGATTCTCCAACAAGATTAGTCATCGACAAAGTTGGTGGATACAATGCGTCGTTGCACAAACAATATTGTTACCAAAAATTAAAAATAAAAATAATCATCAATCACTGACTTCAACTTTGTTTGCAGATCAAACCAGACAGTTGAAGTTCCAAATATTAATCTAACGATGAAAGGTGGAGACAATTATTTTGTCATAGACCCAATAGTATTGGTTAGTGGTGGGGTGAGACCATGAAACTTAACTTTGTGATTCATGAATCGATATCTAATATTTTTCATTTCTCTTGATCTCATATATGCTTGTGGTATCCTTTGCAGGGTGCTAACAATGTTCTTTGTTTGGGTGTCTTGAAAAGCAACAATGTGAATATCATTGGACGTGAGTATTTTAATAAGTACCTCATTTGTCTCGAAATATAAGTAAAAGTTTAGTTTAAGAAAATTGATATATTTGGTTTGAATTTGGACCAACATCAATGTTCTTAGACCAATTTTTACTTATATTTTAGGACAAAAGAAGTATGTTTGATTTAGTAACACATGAATTTTGTGAAAATACAACACTTGATTGGTCTTAAGCAAAATAAATTGCTTTTACATTAATCATAAATCACTTCCAAAATCATTTCACTTCAAACTCAATGGCAACCAGATCAATTCCAATTAAAATTACCTTTATCAAACACCTATCCAAACATGTACTACTAATTCAGTTTATGGTACCATTTTTGGGAAAATATATACTTAGCCAGTTCATAGTATTGACTCAATATCATGACAAAAACATGAACAACTTCCATCAAATTAGTGATGTCAATGCATTCATACATACAACTGCAACATTGATCATTATTTTTCCTTTTTCATGCAGAAAACTTCATGACCGGTTACCGAATAGTCTTTGACCGCGAAATCAACATGCTGGGTTGGAAGGAATCTAACTGTGAGTACAATTCACCTAATCATGTTTCACAATATATCATTCTTTTCTTTACTTCACCGTTACTTATTTGTTAATGAGATATGATGATATTATCAGGTTATGATGATGAACTCTTCAATTTACCGGTTAACCGATCAAACGCTCACGCCCCGGCTGTTGCTCCTGCTATGGCTGCAAATCCTAAAGTAACATCAAATGAGTCTAATGATCAAAAAAGGCTACCATCTAGTCACTCATTTGAGACGAAACCTGCTTTTGCATTTACAGTGGCCCTTGTTCTGCTTTTAGCCATTTTTTGAGCATACCTGTAACTGTTATGTGTTGTATTATTTAGATTAGTATTGATTTTGTTTTTTCAGAATACACAAGAGAAGCATTATTACTACACATTTTTTCTCTGGAGTCTTAATAGCCTTGATTTGATAGGGTTTGTAAATAATGTAAGAGCATATACGCATAGTTGTATACCACATGATTTATATTTCCATTCTTACATTGCACTTTTATTGTAGTTTTTTTTACAACGATAAATTAGTATTATTAATATTATTAGTATTTTGTTGAGAGTAAAGATCGAACTCGCGGCTTCCTTATTGTTCCACTTTTCATTTTGATTAACCACTCATGTGATTAAAAATTAAATTGAATCGAATAACTCAAATTTAAATTAAACTATGAAGGACGGATTCAAGAGTAGGATTGTTCATGAGTACGGGTAAATCCGTGAATTTGGTCACTCAAACCAATGCAACTCACATTTTGATCCAACCTATTTAACTTCGAATCAAATCCAAAATAACTTATTGAAATCCAATTATATTCGGTTTGGGTAATAGTTTTAATATTTTGAACTCATGAACCCACGAATCCAACTCATTCACGTTACTTATATATTTTTATTTATTTTTTTACTATTGATATATAGTTAAAATTCTATTGCTGAACTATGTTTGAGAATTTACTGCTAATTTAATTAATTTAAGTATTTTATTGTGTTTGTAGATTTATTGTAAGTATTAAATCATATGTTGCGATATAATTTTATTATTTTTTAGATCAAATATTTAAATTTAATTATACTTTTCTAAAATAAAATAAATTTTTTTTTTATTATCTGCAAACCCAGCTCAATCCAATTCGATTATAATCAAATTGATTTGATTTGAATTTGATGGAAAAATTATGAATTGAAAGTTCAACCCAATTCAAATAAAATTAATCGATTCGAGTATTAAATTTGACAAAAAACGATCCAATCCAACCCAAACCATGTATACCCTGTCTAAGGGTGGGCTAAATCGACACTTTTAAGTGTTTATTTTTATGCCTCTTACTTTTTATCTTCTGCCACTTACACATGTCACAAAATGTATTAAAAAAATTTAAAGACATTGTATTTGTTATAAAAAATTTTATGTCAAAAGAATAATTTCCTCAATCATGGACCATTTGTCTCATAACGAATGAATCATATTCACAAACACAATCAACTAACATGTTTGAATTTTCAACTCAAAAGCACCTAATGGACCTAAAAAGTACATCATTGCAAATAGCCACACTGAATTGATAACTACTTTTGATCTTAAACGAAGAAAAATGAATTACATTATGCTATGCACCTTTTATAATTAGATTCTTCTAACTAGAATCCAACATCAACAGAAAAACAAATGCAATAATTATAGCTTTAATAAAAGGTGGCTACCATCATAAAAAGACTTGCAATGCAAGCTATGGCAGCACAACAAAAAACAAAATTACGATGGCTCGACCTTAACCACCACATACATTCCTCCTCCACATTTTAGGAGCAGCTTTTCTTGCTAGTAACATGTAAAAGCTATGGGTATATATATATGTATTTGCTGGTAAAAGCAACGAGTGTATATATATATATATATATATATATATATATATATATATATATATGTGTGTGTGTGTGTGTGTGTGTGTGTGTGTTGCTTGATTTGGTTAAAGAAAAACATATTTTCAATTCAAAATGGTTACAACAATTTAAATAATGACCCATAATATAAGCTTCGGAAAAGTAAAATTAAAGTAAAATAACAATAAAGTTTTCCTTGACAAAAAGAAAGAGATGTTAAAAAATAGGAAACTATATATTAGAGAGGTGTTTAACTTAATTTAAAATTTCAAACAAATCTTTTATTTTTTTTAGATAAAAATTTTCCCTTATCTATCTTAACGCAATGTTTGGTCTTATTTTAAAATATCATTTGTCATTGTATCTTTATTTTGAAAATCTGGTGTCATTTTAGCATTATTATAGAATTTTAGATATCATTTTTGCTAGTATTCATCAATTGAAAGAATTCTGATTTACAATTTTTTTTTATATGTAGAAGAGATAGTAAAATATCACCGTAAACTCATACACTACTGCAAGATCTAAGATTTAAACTTGTGACAAAACGTTCAACCTAATAAGAAGAAAAATCTAAGACAATTTTTTGAGTTTTGAACAAAAAGTCAATAAATGTCAATATTGTTTGAAAAGATAAATAACTATTTTAATCTAAAAATAAGATAAAACATCTGTTTGAAACTTAAAATTACACTAAAGGGCATGTAGTGCAGTTTTAACTAAAGATAGTAATAGCATGTAAAATGTAAAATGTCTTGTCAAAAGTTTATTGAGAGACAACCTTAAAATAATAAGATAGGATATGGCCACGGGCTCAAAAATGGCCTTAATTTCGGTAAAAAAAATTAACGGATAGTTTTCTCACCCCTATATTTTCAAAAACCTCCATAATACACCTTCAAATTGAACGATCCAAAAAGTAATGGAAGGTAGAAGAAGAAACTCTCAAATAAATGCATAAATGCTGATACCATTAAAAAAATTACAGTAAAATAAAACACATTAGGACAATGCCAAAAGATTATGTAACAATCAATGAACAATAATAATGCATGATGGGGCTTGGCCTTTTACTAATTATATTAATGAAGACCATGCAATTATAGATTAGCACTAGATATAGCTGGACCAGGTAATAATTAATTTATTTTGATTGGGAGTAACATGTTTTACACCATCACATTACATTATGCTACCCACCCCAAAAAAAAATTAACATTGTACGCCAGAACAATTGAACCTTCCTTCAGTTCACGTAGCATAAAGTGCATTGTCTTTTAGTAATGAGAATGCTTAAACATTACTACTTCATTGACAATACTAGTTAACGAATTGATATTCTAAGATCACATTATCTCATCTAATAATTAATCAATCTCTTTTATCCCTATAAAAACCCATTCAACGCATCTTTGATTTCTACAGGTAAAAGCTAAAAATCATTAAGTACTCCTAATTGCCATGGCTGTCATGGTAACATTCTTGAATTTGATTACCATATTTTCATTGGTTTCTATAGGCTATTCATTGAGCTTAAACTACTATGAAAAAACATGCCATGATCTGGAGTATATTGTTGCCAAGGCAGTGAAGGATGCCGCTGCTAGGGACAAAACTGTTCCGGCAGCACTTCTGCGAATGCACTTCCATGATTGCTTTGTTCGAGTATTGCTAAAATGAACTCCTTTCTTCTTGACATTTTTCTTTCTGTTTCTTTTGCCATCAATACATTTCGTTATTCATCTAATCATTTATTCCCTATACTTTTGTAGGGGTGTGATGCTTCTGTGCTGCTATATTCAAAAGGAAACAACAAAGCAGAAAAGGACGGACCGCCTAACATTTCTTTGCATGCATTTTATGTCATTGATGAAGCAAAGCGAGCAGTTGAAGCTAAATGTCCTGGTGTAGTTTCTTGTGCTGATATCCTTGCTCTAGCAGCAAGGGACGCAGTTTTTCTGGTAATAAAACAAAGCCAAGAACCAAAGTTCTCTTCATTGACATTCCTTCATTGTAAGTTTTAATTTTAGCTGATAATTTATCTAAGTATATTCTACAGTCTGGAGGACCTAGATGGGATGTTCCTAAAGGAAGAAAGGATGGACGAACATCTAAGGCCAGTGAAACCAGACAATTGCCAGCACCAACATTTAACATATCACAACTGCAGCAAAGCTTCTCTCAAAGAGCATTGTCAGTAAAAGATTTGGTAGCTCTGTCAGGTAAGCTATTCTTAAAGTTAAAGACTGCCAAAACTTCACCATTTTTCATGTTTTGCAATTTATATCTGAATTGAGTTTAAATAACGTGTTTTGACCTGTATGTAGGAGGGCATACCTTAGGTTTCTCTCACTGCTCATCTTTCCAGAACAGAATCCAAAACTTTAATGCTACACATGATGTGGACCCTTCATTACATCCATCATTTGCAGCAAAACTAAAATCAATTTGTCCGTTGAAAAATAAGGCAAAAAATGCAGGCACCACTTTGGACCCTTCTTCAACAACTTTCGATAATACATATTACAAGTTGATCCTCCAACAAAAAGGCTTGTTTTCTTCTGATCAGGCTTTGCTTGACACCCCAAAAACCAAGCATTTGGTTTCTAAGTTTGCCAGGTCACAGGAGGCTTTCTATGAGGCTTTTGCTAAGTCCATGATCAAAATGGGTAGCATCAATGGTGGGCAAGAAGTTAGGAAGGACTGCAGAAAGATCAATTAGAAAGTCTTAATTTAATTCAAGTTAGATTATGATATTCCAGACAAGCTTTTGTGTGAAAGTGGTGGATCAAATTATCAAGATGGTAATTCGAATATTGCTTCATCTTTTTTTCCCTTTATAAAGAAATATGTATTCTTATATCAATATAATAATTTTCAAGCCTGTCTTGGCAAATCAATTTAGGAATACAGTTATAAGTAGTCTTAAACTCTTAAGTAACGAGTTGAAAAAAGTTTTGTTCAGCCACATGTTCCTGACTTCTCCATATGACGATTTTCATGGAAAAAAGTAAGAGCTCAGTCTAGTCAGGAACATAAAAAATGTTTACTACCATCGGCTACTCTTTGAAATAACAGACAAGAATGCAAAACTCAACATTTGAAAACGATTCAAAATAGTTGTAAGCGTTTTAGGCTTAACCATATGACAGCACAGCAAACATCAACATGTAAACATCTTTTTCAGTTACTGTATAATAAAATACCTAGTGATTCTTAAGAGTAAATCAAATGAAGCCCAAGATGTTTGCTACTTGCTACCATATTTTAAAATTAAGCAACAACGAAATAAAAAACAGAGAAGTATGATAACCTTTAGGATGCTCATGTCCTATTCTATTGCCTCATCATCAACAAGAACAGCATAGATAGCAGCAGTAGGCAGTAGCAGCAACGTCAGAGCTATCTCTTATATTTTATTATAAAACTTTGAGGTACCTCAGATGTTATCTTTTGATATTAGAGCTATCTCTGCTAATTGGATGTTACCACTTAGCTGAGAAGCCTTGAAGGATGGCAGGATAGAAAACCCATCAAGAAGCTTGCGACACTTCAAGCCCCATTTTCGCATCAAGAACTCAATAAGGTGATGCCCACTGCAAATGATTACATAGCTAAGTTAAGAAAATATTATAAAATTTATAAGGTGCAGAATGTAGAGTTAGGACCAAATTGCTTCAAAAGTTCTGAGCATCAAAGAGAATGAAAAGTACCTTCTATTATGGTATGAAGTTAGAAAAATTGATCCAGGTGAATTTCGGAGCAAGAATGCCACGGTGGCAAAGAGATCATCAAAAGCTAAATAATATTTAAAAAAGAAAAAAAATTATTTAGCCCATGAAATCCACAAAGGTAACAACGAACTGAAACAACCCTTTTCTCACCATTTGAGTCATACAACACATCAGCCCCTAGAATAATTGTAGGCTTTAAACAGAATATGGATGAATCCCAAACTCCCCATGTCAGTCCTAGCACCTTCGGGTAGAAGCCAATACATTCAGACAAACATGATACAAATTACAACTTCATAATCAATTATTGTTTAATGAATAACTACCTTTCATAAAATCCATGATAAATACACACGGTGCTATTCTAATATTATCATGAAAAATAAAAAATTTCCAACAGGCTTCAATAAGGTGATAACTTACATTGCACTCAAGTTTATTCAAGTCACAAACTCTTCTCATGTTTTCAAGCACCTGCAAGTTTCAGAATCCGACCATTAAATAATCAAATGATAATACTACTAACGAAAAATGAAAGCCATCATGTCATATTGACAAACCCATAAAATATTTGGATACAAAGCAATACTTAGCAGGAGTTTGGTAAGCATACACCTAAATTAAACTCTTAATAAAAGCTTGTGGATCTGGTAAAATAATGATCTTATTGAAAGTCACTGCATAACTAAGTTACACCGATAATGCATATCTTTCAAAACCTAATTAATAATGAGTACACAAACTAAATTAACCTCAAAATAAAAATTTTCAACCACTCCCTACCCTATACTACCGACACCTTTGATTGAATGCATGTCCAACACGTGTCAATATCGGAAACTGACCCAACACCGACACCTTGATTCCATTCAATTTCTCAAATTATTACGGTGTTGATGTGTCAGTGTTAACCTATATGTGTTCCATAGCTCCCTACTTCAAAATATATCGTTAAATTAACATGAGGGGGAAAAATTGTGATAATAGGGTAACAAGGTAACACCTCTAATCTGCTGCAGTCATCAGTAAGAGTGACATTGGCGCCAACTTTTGCAGCAACCAAACCAGGTAAGCAAGTTCCAGCACCAAGCTGCACAAATTATATTATATAAGAAAACAATGACAATAAACTGCATATATTCACAAATTTCGAAATGAAAAACACACACACACACACACACCTCAACAACGCTAGCTCCTAAGAATCGGTGCTTCTGTTGCCAAACGTACTCGGCGAGAATTACAGAGCAAGGCCACACGTATAAGCCGTAATCCTCGCTCATGTTCTGTGTTGAAAGCATAGAAGACGAGAGTATTCGTTAGTTTGAGATTTCGAGGTGATAAACATGGGAGATTTTTGGAGTAAATGGGAATTGCGAACCTCGATGATGGAGATGCAGAGAGTTTCAGAATCGTTGCTGAAATTGTGCCGGGAAATTGTAGTCATAGTGACGGTGTTATCAGACTCTTCGTCCCAATCATTATCTTCCATGTTTCCCGCAAAAATTGAATTTAGGTCAAATTCCAAGACGTTTCAGAGTTCAAAATCTGCTCAACATCTCACCCCATGCACTGTTTATAAGATTCCATTATTTTTTATATATGCGTGAACTATAAGATTTCATATTTATTTCCCATTTTTATCTTTTGTCTTATTTATGGTGTGAACTTATCGGTGATTATTTTCTTCCATCTATTTTTTTTTTTTTTTTGCAATTATATAGTTAACTTTGATTCCATTGTTCACGAAACACACGTAGGATTGAAATAAAATATATTGATATTCACTTCAAATTGTGATTTAATTGAAAAATTTAAGAAAGTATGATTTGCAATGGTATGCACATATTCAATATAAATGGAAATAACATATTTACACGAAGAAACGACGAAATCTCAAAAAGATAGAAGTGATATAAAGTTGTTAGTAGGAAATGAAAAAAAAGGAGAAAGTGAAAAAACTCGTATAGAGCAATTGCTTCATATTCTCGATAATAGAGTCATGGTGAAGAATATGAAAAGACTTTTAAAGTATTTTTGGAGTAAATAGACACAAAAGTGAATCACATTAATATATAACATAATTTATGTTTGAGGCACATTATATTAGAGTTTAATGTATTTGAAGTAAGTAGTCAGAATGTTATTTTGTAATCTATATTTTTTGGTTCAATCAATATAATTTTATTTATAAATTAATAAATTATGTTGTTGTTTATTCATTGACGTATGATTTTATTAATAAAATTAATTGTTATTGCTGTTGATAATTTATGTTGGTTTGTGACTAAAATAAGTATAATCTATATTGTTGTTATTTAACAAAACAAAATAACATGTAAATTAATTATAGAAATTATTAATTTTATTGAAATAAATATAGATAAGTGATCAAAAAAGAAAAAAAAACTAAATAAGAATGCAGGTAAAATAAATAACATAAATATTAAACTATAAATATAAATTTGAATAATAGAAAAATAATAGTATAAAACTGTCTAATTGTCCAATTAAATACAACATAAGCATTCTAAAAAAAACAATACAACATAAGCATGATTGGTAGTACATATATAATAGATATATACATGTGCATAGTATAAAATAACTGTCACAGACATTCATCACTAATCACGTGGCAAAAATTTGAGAATTGATTTTGATTCACCTAGGAATTTGAGCTTCAAGGCTAACGTTCATACATTACATGGCTGAAAGCAGCAATTTATCTATGTTGAACCAAACATCATATTTTACAGTTAAATCACGTTTTATGACCATAACGTGCATACATGGAATGAGGATGTGGTTCCAAACACATTGTAGTGTAGTGCTGGGCCCTCTTTATTTCTAAAAATATATATAGGGGTATTTGCGTAAATTCGAGTGTAAGTGAGACTTTCATTTTGCAAGGTGGTAACCTGAGAAATGTTGTTGGTTCGAACTTGGTTCGTCGTGTAAGAAGACCGTGACAAACTGACAATGGATAATGAAAATCAATGTGTGTTATTATTATGATGAAGCAAACCCGTGTGTTGATATGATGACTACAATGGGTTGTGAACATAGTTTGGTTTTGATGATTTATGACTTATCAGCAATGTCTTGCTCTTGTTAGCCCGTCATTTTCTACTGGTTTGTTAGGGGTTGCTTCCTCATATAGAATATATAGAATGTGTTTATTATATGGCAATCAAAATTGATTTTAATTGGATAAGTTTTAATATATGTTCTAGTCGGAAAAATTAAGTTATAAATTAACTAATAATTAAAAAGTTGATTGATCATTAAAAATTTAAATGATAGTTTATGAATAAAAGGTTAATTAATTAAAATTAAAGTGATTAATAAATTTAGTTTTTGACAATATAAAATGATATAATTATTTAATTTAAAATAACAATAAATGTGACATTTTTATTCAATATCAAGTATATACTATTTTACTCTTTTTTTTTTAATCAATTTTTTATTTTACTTAATTTTTTTTGTAGAATAAGAAAAAGCTTTGAAATAAAATTCATTTACTTCTTTTTGTTTG
>JBBPBT010000152.1:6073561-6083820 GCA_037974875.1 Cicer bijugum | reverse complement strand
AAACATAACTATAACATCTCATATTTAAATTCAATACATAAAAATTTAACTTAATAATTTAATTTTTTTTAATTCATCCATCTCATCATAAGTATAGTTTAAATTTTTAACACACATATTAAAAAAATATAATAATTAAAAATAAAATAAAAAATCAAATAAATTCAATCGACAAATGTCGCCACTATTGGATAGAATTTTTTGTCCAAATTTTATACTTTACAGTTGTGAATTAATTACGATGAATTAAAAAAAAATATATAAATTACAATAATATTTTATAAATTATACAAATAACAGTAATTATTGATAAATAGTATAGAAAAACAATCAAAATTATATTAAAAATTGATACATTATATGGTAGACACGAAGAGAGTATTATCGGAACGTTGTAGTTTGGGCTTTGGCCTCTTTATTAATGTATTTTATATAAAAAAGAAAATATAGTAGTATGTGCGTAAACTCCAGCGTATAGTGTGGCATCTGAATCGTTCCACACAGGTCTTTCGCTGGAACATATTGTTCTCTCCCACGCAGTCACATAAATAAAACAAACTTCTTCTCTTTACTCACTGCGATCAGATCGCTTAATTTTTGTAACCCTTATTTATTACATTTTCTTTCTCATTTTTCATTCAAACCTAACCCTCTAATTTTTGGAATAAATTTGTCTCTGCCCTAAATTCATCATTCGCTGCTATCTATGGCCATGATCGGTAACCTCCAATCATCCAATAACCTTCAATCACGACGGCTTCCCGTCTCTTCTCCGTGGAACCAGGTTGTTTGCGCTGAATCGGACTCTGTTGCCACTGCTCTTTCATTGCCTCCGACGGATGACCATTTTCCCTCCACAACCACTCCGGTTGATGATTCCTGCTCAACCGCAGAGAGCTCCGACAACGGCGGTGAGCCCAATGGAGGAATTACTAAGAGACCTGTTTGGAATAAGCCTTCTTCCAACTGCGCTGCTTCCGAGGTTCGGCCGGTCATCGATGCACACTCTTGGCCAGCGTTGTCTGAGTCCGCTAGAGTTACTACCAAATCGGAGCCAACGAAGGGTTTGTTAGATGGATCTTCTGTTCCTCAGTCGCAGGTTTGTTTCCTATGCGATTCAGTATTTCAATTGTTACAATTATTACAATTTACAATACCTAAAATTTTAATAGTTAGAGTTAATTACTTTTATAGGTTGTTGAATTGATCTTTCATCTGTTTGCAGTAGTTTTATTTTCGTATGAAATTAACTTCAGTGATGATATCATGCATAGTAAAGGCACAAGTAAATTTTAGTAGGTTAGGATCACTATGTATTTTAAATTAAATTAATCAAAGATGGATGCGCCTTTATGTTATGTACTTCACAATTTGGCAAATGCAAGTACTTTTTTTGTTATGAAGTTATGGAAAATACACAACCGATGACTTAGTATGCCATGTGGGAATAATATTAGATCAAGTTGCCGCGTCTTAGCAATCAGATGGATTGTGAAATGCTGTCATTTTTCACTCTGTTGGTATATCGGTATATGCTCTTAGTTATATACTTTTATTGTTTGTTTATATGCACATAGATATTGCTATTGTTTTAAGTCCTGTTATAGGGTATGGGAAGCATGCCTTCTTCCTCTTCGCAGAGACAAGTCGGTGATAATGTAAGCTTAAACAATATGGCACCAATTCGCCAGAAGCCAATCAAACACAACAGTTCAAATGCATCTTCTAATGGGGGCCAGTCGCAGCAGTCTGCACCCCAAGTTTCAACAGCTGCAACAGGATCCCACAACTCTTCTTCCAAAGACCATATACAGAGAAGTGGATTTGTGTCCAATGATCATCCACAACAGCGCAATTCATTTAGAAATCGTAATGGTGGTCCAAATCAGCGTGGAGATGGTGCTCACCATCATAATTATGGTAACAGGCGCGATCAAGACTGGAATAGTCGTCGAAATTTCAATGGTAGAGACATGCATGTACCCCCAAGAAATGTTCCAAGAATTATAAGGCCATCTCTGCCTCCTAATTCTGCGCACTTTATTCCTCCACCGCCATTGAGGCCTTTTGGTAGCCACATGGGATTCCACGGTATGTATGGAACATTAATGTCTAGAAATGTATATCAGGATATGAATATTGTCTGATGTTTGCATTCATTTTCAGAACTAGCACCTCCAGTGGTATTTGTTGCAGCTCCACCTCCATCCCCAGATTCACTAAGAGGTGTTCCCTTTGTGCCACCAATGCCTCTTTATTTTGCAGGGCCAGACCCTCAGTTGCATAGTAAGATAGTCATACAGATTGACTACTATTTTAGGTACTACTATTACTTTGGTTTTTCAGTTTCTTATTTTAGTTATTTCATTGCCTTGTATTGCTTTAGAAAATTGATAATCGACACCGACACAACTTTTCTATTGCAGCAATGAAAATTTAATTAAAGATACATTCTTGCGGCAGAACATGGATGACCAGGGCTGGGTTCCAATAAAATTAATTGCAGGCTTCAAAAAAGTGAGTAGTTTGGGGTATATGATTGCTTTTACGTGTGTGTGATAGAGAGAAGAAATGGTTTATACTTTTGTTTTTATAGCCGACTCATAAGATACATATGTGTGTGTGCGCGCAGGCTCGCATACATAGTTATGCTCTTAATTTTGTAGTAATAGTTAAACTCCTGCTAAAGTATAGAAGGATTAAATTATATATGATATGATTATATTTATGGAAATCCGGCACGGCAATGGTGATAGCATGTGTTGACTCCCCATGGCTGCAGAGTTTTTGTCATATTGCCAAAGCTAGCATCCTACCCTAAAAAACTAGTTCAAATTGTCTGAGGAGTTAAGCTAGCATTTCTCCTAATTTTGTGCTATTCTGTCAATCCCATTGCGATCCCGCACAATCCCACCATCCCAGTGCGGTGGAGGGGCTGGCCCCGAATCTGTTATCCCAGCCCGACCTGCTCTTGGGCTTTTTCAAAAACACAAGTTTTATTTTATTTTTTTGTTCTTCATTAAGGGTATCTAGGTCATCCCGCACCTACTTAAGCCCTAATTTTTATTATTATAAAGTCACAGGGGTTGATTCAATATCGTGAAAAAAAAAACCATTTTCTTTCTTCCTCTGTTTCGTTCTTGCTCTTTCACCATCATTCTTGCTCTATCATTTTCGTTCTTTTCTTGCTCCGTTCAGCATCGTCTTTTCCGTTTTTTCTCTGTTCAGCATCGTTATGTTCTTCCTATGTTGTTTTTGTAACTTTGTTTTGTCTACTCTGTTTCTTCTCCTCTTTTCTCTATTTTGTTGCTTACAATTAGAACTTGATTTTGACGTTGGATTTTGGTTATTAAGTACAATTGCCCCTTTAATTTTGAGTATTTTGCTATTTTTTTATAAGCATTTTTGTATATTGTTTGTATTTTATGTTTAATTTGTATACTGATTTTTTGCCTTCGCAATAGAGGTCATACCACTATCCCATTTTTGTAGGTTTTGGCACTCTGCGCCATGATCTGAGATTAACAACATAGATTAATTATGTTGTGTACCACTATTTTGTTGTTTACTGACTTTTTAAAAAAGTGCATAACTCTTTCATATTGAAATGATATTTTTTCTGTAATCTATATCTTGTTTGAATATCAGTATGATAAAAACGTGAAACATTGCCTACCGGGTTTTATATGTTACAATGGAAATTGTTTGCCTGTGTTGGGCTTCTGTGATAGGTGCCTTTTCTCAAGCTCCCTTCATTGGAAAAACATGGATTTGGTTGTGAAATATAATCATACCTGAATAGTATGTACGAGTAGATGAACCATATCAGAAGAATAAAAAGCTTTTAAGAAGAGTTTAAATTTGATCCTTTAATTTTCAATTTTTAATTAGTGGTTCTTTTGTGTTTTGTTCTTTTCTTCAATATGCTTCTACTATCACCACATAACAACTTAAGGCTCTATTTGGAAGTTTAGGAGTGTAGGGGAGGGAGGACTTTGAGAAAAATGAAGGAGGAAAGGGAAATAGAAGGAAGGCTAGTTCCCCAACTTGAATTGGGGTTTATTTTTCTTCATAATACAAAACCTCAGCACTATGGAGAAACTTAAAAACCCACCAGAGGATTTTGGAAAGCTTATAAAAAAAAAATCTTCAAATCCTTTCCATCTTTTTTTATTATAGTATCAAAATTGAAAATATATGAATAATAAGTATTCGCTTCTCATTCTCTAGAAAAGCACTTTCTTAAATAAGGCTAGATTTATCTCTTTCTCCCTCTTTTCCACTCCCCCTAAACCCTCTTATTCAAACTCTCAAACGGAGCCCAAGTAGCTTTATTCAATGGATACAAGCATTGTGGTGTTTGTGATATTAAGGTTGTAGACCTACTAATTGTATTTAAGCATAACCTGCAAAATTGTACGCTCCGGTGTATACAGAAGCTTATCTACTTAATCATTAACAATCATAATTATGACGATACATGAGAGATGGAACTGGATTAGTAAATGTGTTTCACTTCGTAATAACACCTGTTTCAGACTCCAGTTTGTAGTTTATACTTATATTTATGGTGTTGACTATTTTGTGATCTTCGTCTTTTGTCATTTAAATTTTGTATGTGCTGTTTCTTGCTCTCCAAACCCATCTTAGCTGTCTTAAAAATTCTTCTATTTGGATGTAAGTTGTAGCATTATTCTTTAATTAAAAATATTTCCATCTCTCAGGTCATGCATTTGACTGACAATATCCAGCTTATATTAGATGCAGTTCGAACTTCATCTGCTGTTGAAGTGCAGGTATTTTTCTGAATCTTGCATCAGGGGTTTTAGTTTATAATTTGAATGTTGACACGATTTCAATTAGAATATATAATAAAACTGATAATTTTCATATTCCTTGTTCTATCAATTTATTGAAAATCTTGTTTTGAATTTCTTTCATTTTCATTTTCATTCTTCTATTAATTTATAATAATTATTTTTCTGAATCTTGCATTGGATATTTGAGTTTATAGTTTCCATGTAGATACAATACCATTTGGAATATATAGGATAAAAAATTACTTTATTATTCTAAGTTTCCCGATTCTATCAATTTGTTGAACCTTTTGTTCTGTTTTTCTTTCGTTATTTGCGTTGTAGGGCGACAAAATAAGGAGGCGAAATGATTGGAAGAGATGGATCATGCCTACTCCTGTTCAGTTTCCTAATGTTAACACTCCTGGAGTGTTGAACCAAGACGTGCTGGCAGAGCAAGTGCACAATATTGCTCTGGAGAAAACTATCAATGATGGTGCAGGAGGATCAGTTGTTCTGCCAGATAAGTCTCAACATCAACCTGCTTTTGGGGAAAGTACTGGTCAACTTGGTCTTCATGGCTCAGATCACTCTATTTCAGCGAGAAATTAGAGCTGCAGATGTGCTTCGGCACTCTGGTTTTTTGGTTGAGACTTTAAGAGTTAAGGAAAACAATGGGAGCAGGTATCTGAAAATCATCTCAGTTTTTTGCAAATGATGTCTCACGAGACATATTTAGTGTTAACATGATTGAGGAATGGGAAGAAAATAACTATTACAAAACACAAAAACAAGACTAAATGGTAAGTTCAATCCCCCTTCCCTCAAAAAAATGAAAAAAAAAATGGTGTTTTATTTTTTTTATTTTTATTTTCGGTTATTGTGGAGCTAGTCGCACAACTATTGTGATTACTTGTTTTTTGGGATATAAATATATATATTCTTAGACTTGGGGGATGATGATTTTGTTTGCTTGAATACGCTTGAGAATTTTTGATTTGTTTTGTTTCCCGACTGCCCCTCAGCTGCTTTTTATAATCTGGGGTCAGCTTCCCACCAGTTTTAGGTGTTTTTTTATTATTAGTTCAGTAGTGTTGAATGTTGAATCTGTCTGATAACTACCTGCTACCACTGAGGGAAGATGAAATGTGGCTTTCTGCTGGTTGATCTTCTCTTAGGACCACATGAAAGAATGATTGCTTGATGTCCCTTGCTATATTCCATCATTGATATTTATAGCACATTTCAGTTTTCATGTTTGTTAAAACTCAAATTCCGACCCCATAAGTGGACCCATGGAGGTCATAAAAATTTACGACAAACTATGCAAAGTTACAGTTTGTGCATGTTTGAGATGACTTTTCTATCTAAACCTGAAGTTGCATGGGACCTTATTTTGTTTGAAGTTATAGTCATATAAATTGTTTAAAATTTCACATCTATATTAACTTTTATTTATTTATTATGTACTGTGTATGACTTTAAAAAATTATGTACTGTGTTCTTCTAAAACAACTAATAATGAAAACGATGAGTAAAACTTTAGAATGGCATGGTTTAAGGTAGTGTCAGAGGTAAAGCTGGCGGATAAGGCGGGCCAATTAGGGATGACAATGGATATCACAAGTATTGATAGCATTCGTACACAACTTTATCATTTGGATAAAAAAGATATATGCACTTTATCCATATTTATGCTAGTATTTGCTTAACGGATGTTTGATAAGTTTCTAAATATTTGTGGTATTAGTGGATATATATATAGGTACCATCTTTTAAATAAAAAAAACTATTTATGTACAAAAATTATGTTTTCTTGTTGCAATCATGCAGAAATTTTCTCCTATTTTGTAAACATAATATTAACTCAAGATTAATATAACTAAAATGTATAACAACATTTCATCACAAAAAGTATTTATACATGAACGCAAATGATTACATGTTTACGACATATCAACTTTATTAATTTACTATTACTATCGGATACGGATATATGTGGGTATGTATACTATTACATCTTCTTCTTTATCCATTAACTAATAGTGGATTTTATCTGCAGATATTTGTAAGTGCATTTTTTTTGCCATCTCTAAGTCCAACGATAAGTGATTCATGGTAGACAATGAATAAGTGTTAAATAAGCTGTTCTATGAGATCTTACGATTCATCACACCAAATACGTTTTTTTATCCCCCAATTGTCATCGTGTTGTTGGCCAAGAAACTCAACACTTTGTGTAGCTCTTCCCTCCTCTTCTATTGAGACCTTTTTCTCTTAGCCCCATTTCTCCTCCATTATATTTTAGGTTAAAATTTGCACTTGAAAATAGAGAATTACAAACTAGGGAGATTTAAGTCATACAATAGAAAATACACGTGATAGTGAGTGACACCAATCATTGGTGTAACTCAACCAAAAATTCTGCTTACATGACTGATTTCACATTAACCCATGACTTATACCACTGACCATATGCAATATTGTTATTAAGATCTTTTGAACGATTGAATTACACTTAACATATTAAATATAATACACTATCGTCGCCTTGTAGACATCACGGTAGCTACTATTGAATATATAAATTACTATTTGCAGAAACTCAGTTGAATGCTAGTTTTGAGTTGTAGTAAATAAGATTTGAAGAGGTTGGAGTGGCGGAGGATCAATGTGACAATGATGTGTATCATTCTGTTTTCCATTAAATTTGAAGGAAACAGCAACATTTGGTGTTGGGGGAGAAATTTGTGTTCGCCTAGGCCACTAAGTGGGACATAGTCTACGAGCTTGATGACGATGGGTTAACTGAAGGAGAGGAAGAAGCCAAACTAGACATGCTAAAGCTTCTATGGTCGAGGAGAATGAGAAGAATGGAAGAATTGGTGGCACGATGGAGGTGGGTGAGGGAGAACAAGCGAAGTGTGTCGGAGTTACCTGAGATGATGGTGTAACTCTAGTTAATCTTTGCCTCATGATGCATAAGTTGAAAGGGAGAAATAATTTGGATGAAGAAGAGTGACTAGATCCAATGGTCAAATTGAATGATACATTGGTGAGAAGGTACTTAATTACTCTCACCTTAGAAGTCACCCATGTTTTAAATGTAACAATTTTTTCTTTTATTCGTATAAGAAACAATAAATACCACTAAAAATTCAAATATAATTGCGAAGTCTTCAATTTGAACTCATAATATAATTTTCAATATAACAATATCGATATTTATCACTTGAATTAAGACGTAACGATGATAATATTTTTATTTTAATCCAATCAAAATAATAACAATTGAGTAACAAATGAATATATCTAACACAACACGTAAAATTTTACTCTTTTTGTTACGATTTAATTGTCTTTTATTTATTTTTGTAACATTATATTTTTAAATGATTGAATTATGTAGTTTTAGTAAAAAAACAAGACACCTAACTTAAAAAAAAAATTTAAATCCATTACTTTATAGACTAGTAGTGCAAGAGAAAGAAAATTTAATATGATCAATGATTGACCATTGACTAAATTTAGACGTTCAACTCTTGACTAGAGTTAGACAAATTCTAACATAGAAAATTGTCTATCGATATCGTCACTTAGACGTAGATGTTAATAGTTGTCTTTATTTCTATGATTGTCATAGTGACTTAAATAATATTAATTTGATAAAATAAAAGAAAATAAATGTCTGTCACATTTAATAGATATCAATCACATTGTCGTCTTTTTCATAAAGACAAGGTGAGTCACAAGCTATTACGTCATTCGTATCACAATGATTGTCGTTTAAATAAGGATGACAATTAGATCTAGATCAAGTAGATACATGCAAAAAAAAAAAAAACCTATAATGAATAGGGTAAAACCCCATATAATGGATACAGACACAGACAAATAATTACCCATACAATTAAGCGAGTGTGGGTTCGGTACGGGTGTTGTAGTACCCACCTCGCCTTACACCCACACTTATATAAATATATTATTTATTTATTATATTATAATAATTTTTAGTTTAATTAATTATTTTCTTTTATGTTTTTAACATATATTGATATTATTGAACTACTACAATATTTATAATCGAAAGATAAACGTTTGCAAACTTTTTAAAAATTTGATTTTGATGAATAGGTAAATAATTGTGACTTTATAACTATGAATTATATCTTATTAGTCGTGACTTTATAATTATATTTATAATTTTATATCAATTTTTTTTTACAGATCTCAAATTATTACATTGTATGACTTGCAACTTCATAAAGTCTTATTATAGATATTTGAATGTGTATTGTAACATTTGCTCATTTGAAATATTAATTTATAAAATATTTTGGTTTATAATACTTTTTTATTGAATTTAAGTTATTAAGAAAAATTTTAAATTTAATCACAAAAATATCATTTATTTATTGATTTATTTTAGTTAAAGTGGAGGTAATGGATATGGGTAGGACTGTGCAAAAAATCCGGTTATAAGGCCAAAATCCAAAACCGAATCCAAATTCATTTTAAAAATTCGGTTAAAAGCATATGATTATAATCCGATTATTTAAAAACCGGTTGGATAACCACTTATGTTTTATATTTGGATTTAATTTTTATCCACTACTAATATTTTGTTAATTTTGATATTTTATTTCTTGAAAAAATATTGAAATTTATTTTTTTTGGAAAAAAATAAAAATAAAATAAAACTTTTTTTTTCAAAAAATTATAAATTGAATTTTTTCTCAAAAAATTTGATGAGACAAATTTTAAAAAAATTTATCGAAAAAATCGATTTTTTTAAATAACTGATTTTTAAACTATGAATAAATGATTTTTAAAAAATAATCAAACTTTAACCGATTTAAAAAAAAATCGATTTTAAAATTAAAATTTTCAAAACCGGTTGCTTAATTATAAACCGGTTATTTAACCATAACCAATTTTACAATAGGTTTTATAACCAGTTTTAAACCAAATAGTGGATTTGGTTATAAATCCAAATCTATATATTGGTTTTAAAATGGATATGGTTTGGTTTTTTAAAAAAAACAACCATGCACAACCCTAGATATAGGTATAAGTACAGACACTTAGGTACCACAGATGTAACAGTACGAATATTAAAGTTGATATCCAATACGATATGAATATATATATATATATATATATATATATATATATATATATATATATATATATATGAGTATTTTTTTAAATCACATATATGGAAACGAGTATTATAGTAACTTACATATTATCGTCTCTACCTTTAAGGTTTTTGCACACATAATAAAAACTACAATAATTACAAGAAATAAAAATGTCATTTTACCAAACTACATGTCTTAACTATTGATAGTTGTTTACTATTATTTATGCAAAATATAATAATGATTTGGAATTTGTGTATATAGTAATAATTGAAATGTAGCATAAGAAATAAATAATTAAAAATACATGAAAAATACA
>JBBPBT010000152.1:6043283-6060309 GCA_037974875.1 Cicer bijugum | reverse complement strand
TAAACTTTAAAAGAAAAAAAAAATCATCTTAAGTCTTAAATCTAGATCGTTAATAATATAATTGACTAAATTTTGATATAACTTTTTTAAAATAAACATATACATATCTTATAAAGCCTAATTTAACTGAGACTCTTTCCACCCTATGAAATATTTATCCAATAAGTAAATAAATAAAATCAAATAATTTGGTAATTTTTTTTGGCCAAAACAATTTAGATATTTTTATTTCATATCATCTATTAATAAACTCTCAATTATATCTAAATTGAAACATATATATCAAAATACTTTATATTTCTTTTTTATTTTTAAGATGTTGTAAGGTGAAAACGCAGCCATTTGAAAATTTTTGTTTCCAAGGTCGCATCCTCAACTATCTATTGTCATAACAAATAATCAATTACTAATTTAAACAAAAAATTAACTAAAACAATTAATTGATATTAATAAATTCAAATAAAATATTAAAAATAAAAAATATATTAAAATTAATTAATACAGTCGAATAAATATATCAAAATAAATACCATAATCCTTCAATTTTACATCTAGATTATGTCAAACTTATCTAATTATTTGAAAGACTATAAATATTTCCTGTTGATCCTCATTTTAATAATTGTGGTCAGTACACCGGGTCCCTCCGGAGTAATTACGGTTATTAATGTTTTTGAGCTATTGCTGAATGCATCTTTATATTTTGCAACTTGCAAGCCACACCTCTACAATTAAAAAAATCCGTTTTCTAAACACCACTTCAACACTGCATTTTTCTATATTTTTTTTTAAAAAATAATCCAAAAACTATTGTCCAAAAGAATTTTTTGTATATTCCAAAAATTTATTAATGAAATTCAAATTTTGCAGATAAAACTTGATAGATGCTATTCCAATCCCCTAAGATTCACAATTTTTTATCGACCCTATGATCAAGTAGTAAAAAATATCAATCCAGTAATAAAAAACAAGATTAATAAATTTAACAGAAACTTCAATCTGATATTATATTTTAAAACTGGAGGGGGAGGGGTTGGTGGCTTTTGAGGTGGTAGGAGGAAGTTGGACACGGTTAGGGGACCAGTGGTGTGGATAGAAAAAAAACAAGTGTGGTTAGCACTTCCCTTTCATTTACTCATTTTGCGTATTTTGTAATATTTTAGAAACAAAATAGCTCTCTCAAAAACTCATACAACATTCTCTGAGCTAATAATCTACTAGTAAATAATGGACTAATTATATTATGCGCACTCCACTTATGTTTGGACTTTAGATGAGCTAAAATAGGCCACTAGAAAATAAAATATAACATTTTTTGGGGTATGAAAAAAGTTTTATAAAATTGTTCTAGTATTAATATTTTTTTAATTCAAATATGTTTGTGTATGTATAAAATCAAGGCATGATGATAAGCCCAATCTTCATAACTAAATGAATAAGAATTATATTTATCAAAAAAAAAAATTATTAAGAATTCTATATGTAAAAGAACAAAAGTTTCTATACATAAGATTTTACAATCAAATTGTGCAAAGACTTTTATGTTCACCATAAAGAGTTTACAATATATTGACATTAGCACTTCATATAATCTTGCTTAGAATCATATGAATAAACTTTGCACCAACAAATTTACAAAAGCAAAATAAATGCTATGCTTATAGTAAACCAAAGAAATATTCAGTGGTGAATTTTAGATCATTACATTTACATCACATACCAGCAATATGGAAAGAAGAAAACCATATTAGCATTTCATCAGTGAACATTTCAGCACAATGAGACTTTTCCTCAGCTCCCATTGAAAAACGACACAATGGACATGTTTTATGATGACCCTTTAGCCATTTATTTACACAAACCTTATGAAATTCGTGCAAACAAGGAAGTACACGAATTTCGTCTTTGTCAACGTTTAACATCGACAAACACACACTACACAAACCAACCTCATTATTTTTCTCCATAAGATTTGAAGACGTTGCTGATTGATCAGATTTGATCTTGTTTGAGACAATTGGAGTAGAAACAAGGTAAGGTAAAGTTGCATCATTGTTCCTTTGTGCCTCTGTTAGACCAAATAAATTGAAGACAAGTGATACAAAGCCTTTGAGTGTCATTTGATTTTTTGAAGAGTAAGCATATCTATTAGACCCTTATTAAGAAATTGAGTTTGCAACTAATTGGTCTCATTGTCACAATTATAGGTCTTGTTTAGTCATAGTCTTTTGTTTTGCTTGGTTTGAAAGGCTGGCTAGATAGATATAAGGTTTGTGTGACAATTTCTAGTGTCCAAACACAATGTGGTTACACCAACACAGATTGTTACTCTTGACCTATATATATAAATTACTGGATGCCTAACTTCTCTATAGTACCTATTGTCATGTAATGTACTCACGTGCTAGATTATACTAGTACTTATAACATTTTTTATGTTGTTTTTTTTTTACTTTTCTTAATTATGTTTTTGAATTCTTGGTTTTTTCATCAAAGATGAATATAGGAGAACTTCATAATCGACCTAACGTATTTAGAGACATAAAATGAATGTTATATCAAAGACATATTTAAATATTAAAAAAATAATACAATACTTATAAAGAATTAAGTTTTGTTACATCTTAATTTGAATATGAACTCTTATTCTTGAACAATTGAGTTATGTGAACATTTATAACTAATTTATCATATTATATATTTCTAACTAAATTGAATTTTTTTAAGCTTAAAATCTTAGTTTAAGTTGTGTGGCACTTAGACTGACTTCTCCGTTAGGAAGGTGTCGTTAACTTGTCATCCTCAAATGATATATATATATATATATATATATATATATATATATATATATATATATATATATATATATATAATTTTTACACTAATTATGAGGCTCTCTATGAAAAAATTGAAGTACCAAGATTGCTTGACATATGTGATAGATATTTATATATCTTAATTATTTGGTTGAAGATTTAATCTATGACTCATGCAAATAAAATAAATAAATATTAGAAGATATCAAATTTTTAAATAAATCTAAATTACTTTTATCAATTAGGCTTTGGAGTTACATGCAAGGAAACCTTGATTTGCCAATGACTATTTATACTACTTTTTTGTGATGCCCACATTTAGCAATGAATATGCAAATGTGTGAATGAATTCTACTATGCAGCTTTACACATTCTATTTACGCAATTATTTTTTGAATCGTTGCGCGGATCACAAGCTAACTTGTAACATTTATTTTTGACAGTGAATAACTAAAGAAAAAGAAAAGAAGTAAGAAAAAAACTAATGCCTGCAATCACATTTTCATAATATACATAAATTTCATTTTTACTTATATTTTTTTTTTCAAAATAGTGTTTGAATCTAAAGATAGGTCATCGTTTTGAATTTATATTTTACTACAGTTCACAGTTTAAGCAATTTCATACTCCATTTATTGGCACGTTGCATGAGTAAAAACGTAAAAAGGGAAGGAAAAAATGTTAAGTAGTGAGTCAAATTTGCTGTCAATATAAGATTTATTGGTCCAATTACTTTATCATAAAGTGTTTTCTTGCGTCTTGACATATATCCATCGCATTTTAAGTTGCTATACAGACAACTCCATCTAACCAAGAAATTAAAGCATCATCTGCCATACAAATAAGAAAAATCTCAATTACGTACGCTTTCATTGTCAGTTTTGACAACACATAGAACTTGACTAAACATGACGAGAATATAAATAGTTTATCGGAGGCTAAATTAATGTGACTAGCTCAAATTGGAAAATCATAAAAATATGAGGGAATTTGATGTTAAAAATAAAAGAGATAAAATAATAAGCAAAGTAGGTAAGCAGTAAAAGACAAGTCAAGCCACCAGATCTCATTGAGGTAGACTATTGCTTTCAAGTGCAACAAAAGCTATTTTGTATACATGAATCTTTTATCTTTATATATGTATTCATCATTTCATCTCATGTAAACAAATAAAATAAAAAAGTGTTTTTTTAGTGAAAATAAAATATAAAGTTGTAAGCACTCATGTTCACAAAGTCATAATATATGCCATTTAGCTTGAATGTCAGCAGTAACAGTTTTTTTGCTCCCAAATCCCAACTAGATAGTTCAGATGGCCAGTTAATGACACCTAACGAACTTCATGCAAGAGATTTGGGGTTTAAACTTTGAAAATAACATAACCACTAATTTACTAACATTTCCTTATTAAAAAAAACTTATGATGCAGCTTTATTAATATCACATATTTATATCAAACCCCTGCCCTGGTATACAAAGAGCCTTATCTTTATCTTCTATAGAAGTATCACCACACAAATTCAAAAATGTATGAAGTATAAACTTTGAATCGTTAAAAGTTAAAGAGAGACATCGATGAGATACAAATCAACCTATTCAGCTTGGTTAAAATATTCAAACTGTGAAAGGGAAGGGGTAAACTGAGATTTATTTTTCATAACTTGATCATAGAAGGAAGAATCATATTTCAGTCTTTCCCCAAAAGTGTTAAACGATAACTTCTTTGTCACACAAAATTCTACCAGCAGCATGTTCACATAAGAGTTTGATCATCATGTGCAGAAAGAATCATGAGAAAAGCGTAGAGCGCAACAGCATCCCTAAGAAACTAAATTTCAAACCTTAAATGTCTCTCAAAGTTCATCAACTTAGGAACTTCTTGCTTGATTCTCATCACTTGCTGTATATGGATTGGTATCATTATCTGGTTTTGATGCATCTTCCTCGTCAAGTATCTTCCCATCTCTTGGAACCAAACAAGGTACCCCATTTTTTATCTAACAGGTAAAAAGCAAAAAATAATGTAACATATGTCATCACCATCTAAAACAACATACCTTGTTTACATGTTAAGAAGAGCTAGGTTTATGTTAAGAAGAGCTTAGTTAAAGGGCTAAACTAATACTTTGCCTAAAATACTAGTATAAAGTCTTGATGGATAAACAACGTAATTAAGCGTTTATAACATAAACGTTTATCAGATAAGTGCTTATGTATAAACTATGTCTATAACAAAATATAATTAAAGTCAAACAACTTTCATTTAAGTTATAAATTATTTTTATAGGCTATATTGGAGAGTTTATGAAAATAAGTTGAAAGTAGTTTACGAACATGTCATGAGTTGTTTTCATAAGTTCTCCCATACAATCTCGAAAGTACTTATGCCGGCAGATAAACTCAAATAAACTAATCCAAACAACATGTGTGTTTAGAAGAAATAGCTTATCAAAACAGCTTATAAGCATGCTCATAAGTTGTTTGAAGTTTATCTCTTAAACTCTCCAAAATTTATAGAATCAACTTTGTTCCGAACTTATTCCAAGTTCACTCATATATTTCCATCAATTATATAAATAAACAGTTTAAATAAGTTCATATTAAGTGCTTAAAGCATAAGCAATTAGTGTATAAGCCGTCTCAAACAATAAAAATCAGAGGGAAAAAAATATAATTTATGTTTAGCAATAGAAACTATAACTCATTGTTATGAATATTTAATGATTTTTCAGAATTTAGAATTCGAACATAAACAAGAAGAAAAGGGAGAGAAATTGGAACTGACGGGAAATGAAACGCCAATAGCATCACTGATAAGGGAATTTGACGCCTCGCAATACCTATCAAAATAAAGATGTTGAAATTGATTAGGGTTTCTGGTTAACTTTATACAGTTAAATTAAAATAAAATAAAAAATGAAAGTAAAATGAATGAATGAATGAATGAACGAATTCGGAGAGAAGAGGTGAGTTACCTGAGGGGGTTTTTGGAGAGAGGGCAAACGAGGAAGTCGGAGAGTAGTGTGGTTACTGCTTTTTGCATAACCTCTTTGCTTACTCGAACCATTTCACTTTTCAATCACTTTCTCAATTGATCCAATCTTTTGCTCATTTATTCATTCTCTTACAAAAGGATCATCATCAATCATTCTTATTACTCCTTCTCCCTCCTTCACCATAACAAACCAAAAATTATCCTAAAATTTACATTTTTTTTTTCAATTATAACTTTTAATTAATATTTTATAATATAATATCTTTAATTATGTGTTTTACGATATCTAATATAAATAATTTGATAAAAAAAATAATCTTATTCGTTTGTATATTTTTCTTAATATATATAAAATTACTGGATTATTATAAAAATGAGGGAGAATTATTATTTTAAATTAATTGATTATTTCTTCCTTAAAAAAAATAATGTTAAATTGGTGAATTTAAAAATTTATATTAATATTAATTTATTAAAATTAATGTTATTTTTTATTTTGTATTTGTAGTTTTTTTTTTACTCAAACTAAGGTAACTCATTAGTCACTTGTGAAAAGTATGATTGATAGATGTCATTTCCAAAGCATATGTATAAAATAGCTTTACAATCATCTAAAATTGAAACATATTTTGATCTATTAGATTTTACAATTTGTATGTCAGCAACTATTTAATTGAAACAATCTAATTCAAAAATAACATTATCAAACTAAGGATTGATATCCAACTAAAAGCTTGCAACAAACCAATTATTGAACACAAATGTGCTGAAAATTTATCCAAACAGATTAATATCTATTTATAATTTATTTTTTTGGATAAATTGATTTAGTAATTTATTTTGTTAAATTAAATGTGTAGTTCATTGACCAAATAATATTGTTTACGCAATTATCTCACGAAAGGAGTAGAATGGAGTGGACCCAATCGAATTAGCCCATGGAGTGTATGATGCAATTCCCCTCCTTAAATTTCAAAACCTAACAACTTTCCGTTTTGCTGCGAATCTGCGCCTCATCTGTCTCCCTCGCCATGGGTACTCTCTCTCTCAAACTCTCGTTTCTTGCTTTTTCATTGATTTTACGGTTATTGTCATTTTGTATAATGTGAATTGCTTACTGTTTATATTTCATAATTTGATTTCTAAGTCACTCTCATTAGGTTTCATCTCAACTCAATTTTTTTGTTGGTTGCTTTCACTCTCTCTTTATCAATATAAAATTGAATGGACGATTATTATTTTGTATCATTTGCGTGCTTATAGAAGAACTCTTGTTTTTATTTAATGTTATAAGAGTTGCATGATATCTTAGTGTTTTTCTTTTTTCGTTGTAACTAGGTGCATGTTGTGATGTTAGTTGAATTAACTGATGAAATATGTGATGATTCTTATTTGGTTGATTTTAATTGTCAATAATAGGTGTATACAAGTATGTTTCTGAGCTTTGGCGCAAGAAGCAGTCAGATGTTATGAGATGCTTGCAGCGATGGAGGTGCTGGGAGTATCGTCAGCAATCTTCCATTGTTCGTGTCACGAGGCCTACTCGCCCCGACAAGGCTCGCCGCTTGGGTTTTAAGGCCAAGCAGGTATAGAGACTTGTATATTTTGTTTGATTTAAAGTGATTGAGTTTATTCACATGTTAAATGAGTGTTTTATAATTGGTTAAATGGTTTTACTTTTCTTTGACATGTTTTTCTAGGTGGATTCTATATTTGATTCAGTTTTCATGAAGAAAAATTCTTAGGTGGAAGTTGTAACCTCGTACTGCAAATCAGTGTGAATAATATTTTGCTCCTTTCTTGTTTTAGCTGTTTATGAAAAATGGGACTACTGGTTAGCCCTGTCATAATTTGGATGAATCAGACAATTTTGAATAACGCATAATTGAGTTGGGTAATTTTTATGAATTATACAACAAAAGAGTGTTTGTTTAAGGTGTATTCCACTTCTGAATTTCAGCCGCATTTGTAATTTTTCTCTTGTCAAACATGCATTTATACAAATGATTGGATTCTTCCTGAGACCAGCCATGATCAAAACTGTCTTTCAATCTGACCAAGCAAATTTTCCTATTTTTACAAAATTTGCTTGTCTTGATGCAACACAATTGTTCCCACCATGTCTGAAGTGTACATGCATAGTATAATTTGTAGTACTTGTGTTGTTTCTCTACATGTCTTATTGTCTTTCTCCATTGACATATATCCTTATGCATCAACTGTAGCTGATATTGAACTGATCCACATTGCATAATTTGTAATGTTATGATTTGAACTTGATTGTGATTTAATTTCTTACAACATTCCAGGGTTATGTTATATACCGAGTTCGTGTTCGAAGGGGTGGCCGAAAGAGACCAGTTCCCAAAGGCATTGTATATGGGAAGCCAACAAATCAAGGAGTCACACAACTTAAATTTCAGCGAAGCAAGAAGTCAGTGGCTGAAGAGCGTGCTGGACGAAAGTTGGGTGGCCTCAGGGTTCTCAATTCATACTGGATGAATGAGGTTTGTTATCATTTGTCTTTGTTGAAAGTGAAACTTGGTCATGGATTTCTGGTTTTTCTATCTAATGACATTTTGTTTACAATAGGATTCAACTTACAAATATTATGAGGTAATTTTGGTGGATGTTGCACACACTGCTATAAGAAATTATCCTAGGATCAATTGGGTGTGCAATCCTGTCCATAAACACAGGGAACTGCGTGGCCTCACTTCAGCTGGAAAACAAAATAGAGGTTTGCAGGGCAAAGGACACCGGTACCACAAAGCACGTCCATCCCGCAGGGCAACCTGGAAGACTAACAACACTCTTTCACTACGTCGCTATCGTTGATTTTGTTGCCGTCATTCTATAAATTTTTTTTTTGAATTGCAGAATTGATTTTTTTTTTTAATTTAAATTTGTCCTACTCTTCTTTGTGCTATTTTTCTTGCAATGATAATGACCTTCTTTATTTTAATGTCAAATTTTCTAATAGCACTGCACACTTGAATTCATGGAGTAAAACTAATAATAAAAGGACGTAGTAATAAATGACCTTCTCAAAACTAGTCTAAAACGAGTTTTCATTAACTAATAGCATGTAGCATTTTTTAGACGTTACTTTAAATAATATTTGATATATTATGTCTGGAATCGAAATATTGTAATTGTAAATGTTTTTTATAATTATAATCATCTCATGACATTTGATGTAATTTTATATTTTTATAGTTTTTTCAACTATTAGTTTTACTAAACAATTTAAATTTCATTATGTTATCTTATTTGATAATCCATCTATTTCAAAAACAGTTTGTTACATTTACTTGTTTTATACAAATTAAATAATATTTATAAATGAAGGAAATTATTAAATAATTATATCAATTATTTTTGTTGACTATAAACAAATAATATTTATTCATTATGTTATTAAATTATATCAAATATAAGGTGAAAATAATAAATTAAAAGTGATGTAGATAGTATTAGTTAGAGGATATTAAAATAAAGAAAAAAACATTAAAATTACATTGAAAAATCAATCGTGACACTCTTCTTTGTAACAATTTTTGTTTGCAAATGTGATAATTAGTATAGTAGAGGACAAAAGAAGTATCAAGTATCAAGGATCAATCACCCTTAACACCACTGTTATGCAATATTTTTTATTTTAAATGATTAATGTTATTAGTTAATTATTATTTTTTATTAGATATAGGAATACACTGCATGACCTCCTGATCACTCTAATGTTTATATTTCTCCTACAAATCATTTTATTAGTTTTCTTACTTTATCTCTTATATAAATTTGTTTATTGTGAGCTATTTGTTGCCAAATATTAATAAAGTGACTAAACACAAGAGTGAAGATTAGTCACATAACCAACCCAAAAGTATGTGAGAATATATGAAGCGATTAGGTGTCAAAGACTTTTATCGATTTCTTTTAAGAAAATCGCATTTGAATTACATCAAACATTAAATATAATTATATTTTTTAGATATAATTCAAACATTGATTGCCATATTACAGAAAATTATTATATAATTTTATTTCTGAGATGATTTTAAAATTAGAGATTCAAATTCAATTGACCCAATCTCATTTGTTTCCCCCTAACTTAATTAAACTTTTATTAAAAAAAATATTAAAAAAAAATATTTTTTTTAGTTTAATGCAGTTTGAATTTTTGAATGATTTTTAATTTAATTAACCTTTTATTAAATAAAATGATTTTGATTTTTTTGAATAAATAAATAGTTAATTAATTATTGTATTTTGAGAAGCACAGCTTTAGGGTGCGCATCGGAAACTCTTACACCAGAGAAGAAAATCAAAGAGAGCATGTTCGTCAATGGCGATTAACCTTTCAATCTCAGTAACTCAACCTCCAAATGAATGGCCAGAGTCTCCACGCGCCACCTTTTTCCCTTTCGTAACACCCTTTTCTCACGCTCCATCACCAACACTCCTCCTTCTCCTTCTTCTTCTTCTTCACCACCTTCACAAGAGAACAAAACAACACTCTCATTCCTCACCCACCTTCATTTCCAATCACTTCTTCAAACAGCTTCTTGCCAAACCACTCGCCACCTTCTTCAAATCCAAGCACTTCTTATTACTTCAAGCTTTTACCGCAACCCCTTCTTAGTACGCACCCTTTTAAGCCGTGCTTCTAATCTATGCGACGTTTCTTTCACTTTTCTAATTTTTCAGCATTTCAATAACCCTTTGGATACTTTCTGTGTTAACACTGTTATTAACTCTTATTGTAATAGCTATGTTCCGAATAAAGCTATTGTTTTTTACTTTCAATCTTTGAAGATTGGGTTTTTTCCTAATAGTTATACTTTTGTGCCGCTTATTGGTTCTTGTTCCAACATGGGTTGCGTTGATAGTGGTAGAATGTGTCATGCTCAGGCTGTGAAAAATGGGGTTGATTTTGTTTTGCCGGTGCAGAACTCTTTGGTTCATATGTATGCTTCTTGTGGGGATGTTTGTGTTGCCAGGGTGATGTTTGATGCAATGCTGGATCGGGATTTGGTTTCGTGGAATTCGATGATTGATGGGTATGTAAAAGTTGGTGACTTGAGTGCTGCACACCAATTGTTTGATGTAATGCCTGAGAGGAATTTGGTTACTTGGAATGGTATGATAAGTGGATTTTTGAAGGGGAGGAACCCTGGTTATGGATTGAAGTTGTTTAGGGAAATGGGCAGGTTGGGATTGAGAGGTAATGCTAGGACTATGGTATCCGTGGTCACGGCTTGTGGTCGGTCGGGTAGACTTAAAGAAGGGAAATCAGTTCATGGGAGTATAATCAGGTTGTTTGCGAGGTCAAGTTTGATTCTTGACACTGCTTTGGTAGATATGTATTGTAAATGTCGGAGGGTTGAGGTGGCAAGTAAAGTTTTTGAGAGGATGGGTAATAGGAATTTGGTTTCGTGGAATGCAATGATTTTGGGGCATTGCATCCGGGGGAGTCCCGAGGATGGACTGAGTCTGTTTGATTTAATGGTTGGAATGGTGAGGGTGAAAGGTGAAGTTGAGATTGATGAAAGTCCAAGTGCAGATAGGGGTTTGGTGAGGTTTCTCCCTGATGAAATAACATTCATTGGTGTTCTTTGTGCCTGTGCTCGGGCGGAACTGTTGAGTGAGGGCAGGTCTTACTTCAAGCAAATGACCGATGTATTTGGTTTGAAGCCCAATTTCGCTCACTTTTGGTGCATGGCAAATCTTCTTGCAAATGCGGGCCTTGTTGATGAGGCAGAAGAGTGTCTGAAGAACATGGCGAAATTTGATGGGGATATGTCACAGGAGTCGTTGTTATGGGCAAGTTTGCTTGGCTTGTGTCGGTTCAAGAGAGATGTGTTTTTAGGGGAACAGATTGCTAAACTTCTCGTTGAGGCGGATCCTAACAACCTAGCCTGTTACCAGTTTCTGCTGATTATTTATGCAGTAGCTGCTCAATGGGAGAATGTTTCTAGAGTGCAAAAACTGATGAAGGAAAGAAAATTAGGGATAATACCTGGAACCAGTCTTGTGGACTTGAAATATATTGTTCACAATTTCAAAGTCTCAAACAAACGGCATGAAGGAATTGAAACAGTAAACATAGTTATGAATGAACTATCTCATAGATTTAGCTTGCCATGTGCTGATTCAGGTCAGAAAGAATCGCGAAGACCAGGATGACAGATAAAGCAAACCCTTATCCTTAGAATTCTGACATTTTTTTTAATAATTGCCTTGATTTTTACTGGTCAAAACAACCATTGAACAACCTTGGAGGATCTGAGATTTATATAAGTGCAAGTTTCTCTTGTGACATGCATACGGATTCTTACATAATATTCCAATTTTGTCTTGAGGTGTTTAATTGACAAAGAAGCTTTTATAGTTTGAATGCAGTTTAGCATCACTATGCTAGCCTACTCTCTATTCTTTCATGATTATTTTTTTTACCACCCTGCTGGGGGAGGATTATTTATTAGTGAGTTGATTTAGTTAGAGGATTTTAGAAATTGGTGTGTATGTTTTTAGTGAAACAAGAAACCATTAGACTAAATCGTCCAGACTCAACGAGATGGATATTATTACCACTTTTTTAGCAACCTTCAAAACTTTGTTAGACTTTTTTCGGTTAAATTTTGTTTCAAATGCGCTCTAAGGTTCACTATCAGTACCATTTGTTTTAAGCAGATTTGTCTAGGCAAACTCCTAGACCTAAAGGAAAAGTATTCACTTGATGAATGGATCATAAAAATTAGACAGTTTTGAAAGGAACTAGCGATTGATTAAGTAGTTCGGCTTAAGAAAACCATCGCATATGTAGGAGAAGCAATAGACAAAGGTTCATCTTAACCTATTTAAGCTTGGTTGAGTGACAAATATTCACCACCATTATTTAAGCTTGGTTGAGTGACAAATATTCACCACCATTATCTGATTATTGTTTCTATTTAATTTTATCTACTTAATTTAAATTTAATCAACCTTATATAAAACTTAATGACAAACTAGCTCCACATTCTTTAGCTTGCGATTAGCAAGAAAAAATAATACTACGTAAGAACCAACCCTGAAAACGCAGGAAAGAACCTTATCATCATAGTATTTGATTATTGCTTTGCTGCATTCCCATTGCAGATGGAGTGATTGGCTTAGAGCACACAGCGAGTTCGACCCACCAACAAACGTAAGAGATGGAAAAAAAAGTTTCACGATTTTGATAAAATAGCCTAAGTCCACAACTATTAACCCAATAACTCAGTCGAAAAAGAACTATTACCCCAATAACAAAAAGTAAACTACTACATTGGTATTAATTAGAATTTACCAAAAACTTATATATAAACTAAAAACATGTTAATTAATGTAACTTTTTTTTAATCTTGACTTTAACTTTTTAACTACAACCTTCAGAAATAAAAAAACAATAAAACAGTAATTTTAATAACAAGTAAAAATAAGAAAATATTACGACCAAGAGATGAAAATTAAACGAGACTAAACGCATCTGCCAATCATAATCAACTATTACTTACAATTCACGATGCTCTAAAATCTTTGAAGTAAGATTATGAAGATTCATGACCAGACTCAACAAAAATAAACCGAAAGATAAACAAGTTCTAAGCATAGATAAATCTATATTGGGTCCTATGATGCGCTAAATAAGCATAACATAAACCCAAATGACAGACTCTTCACTGAGTATCTAATATTGTAACATATCATCATTCAAATGCCCATTGGTTTTCCCTACGAACTTCCTCCTCTTCCTCAGGTGTGAAGTCATTCTTAATGTTGAAGGTCTTGCGAATTTCCTCAGGTGTCTTCCCCTTGATCATGTCTGCCACAGTCATGCATGTAAGGTCCAGCAGGTTCTTGATGTTTAAGTAGTTTGCAGCCTACATAAAAAGGGAAACGTCATACAAATATTCAATTATAGAGTCTTAAACATAAGAAAATCAATAACTAAAGGAAAAAACAAACACAATATCATAAGCTAAACAACATGTTAATAAGTTTAAGCACAAAACCCATAATATCAATGAAAGCCCCTCTCTTGCAACCTTTTGGGTTCATGGCATCAAATACATTTTAAAAAGATTTCACAATAGCATCCACAACATTAACAAACCAAGCAAATTCAAGCACAATAATAACCTATATGAGAGCACCATGGTTGGCCACAAATGCAAAACCTAATAGAGGTACATTAGTGAAACATTCATAGTTTTAAAAAAAACATCAATAACAACAATTGTGACAACAACATAAACCACAATAATAACAACAACCTCACTGTAAAACCTTGCGATCACTAACTACTATAAATTCCTATTCCATATATGAACAAATTGACATATATAAGCTTCATAATATATATATATATATAAAAAAAACTGACAGCATCTTCATTGTATGAAGGAACATCAGAATCAAGAATAGTCACACAAAATATGTACAAAACTAAATCAAAGCCACATCAAATCACATCAAAATAAACAGCAAACAAAAATTCAATCAAACCCTAACCTAACACCCCCCAAAAATTACACAACAAACAAAAATAATCGATTCAACAAAAACCGAATCAAAACAAAAAAAAAAGAACCGAAATCGTCATAAAAACTAACCAGTATGAGTTCAAAGAGCGTAGCCTGGTCAACCTTGACGAAATCAGAATCCCAAGCCTTAAGATCATCGTCAGTAGGTTTATCATCAGAGGTCGCAGCCTCAACATGTTTCTTACAATATTCGATTACCTTCGCCAAGATCTTGCTTGTTACGTTCGGAAGAGGAATTCCATTACCGGCACAATCATCCTCGATCATGTGCTTGATCGTCTGCGACTCCACAGCGACCGCTTCATCGACCTCAAAGGCCTCTCCGTCAGAACTCTTTAGGGTGAATTTTCTTGTTGAAGACATGGTGATGATGATTTGGTTTTGATTTGGGAATTTTCTTCGCGTTTCGAAAAGTGAAATCCCTAACCCTTTGATTTGTATTTAACTAAATTAGAAAATTGTGGGGAAAACTAAGGGGGTTGAGTACTGTATTTATAGTGATGGTAGAAGGAATGTAACTTGGGTGTCTAACGACGTGGCGGCCAGTCGTTTTAGTTTTAAATTGGAAGTGAATCTGAAAAAAAATTATAATTAATCTTTTTTGAAAAGATTTTGTTTTTTTAATAATAGAAGATTTCTTTTTTTAATAGGAAAATATTTAATATTGTCTTATCTCCTCCGAATTTAGTAGGTTAGGTTTATAATTATATTGAGTTCCTATTTATCTTTTCAGATAATTTTAGGTTTGTTTCATATTTTTTGCAATTAAAAAAAGTGGTTGCTATTCTTAATTTTTAATACTGTTATTTTTTTTTAAGTTGGAGATTAAATCTAAGGTAATGTTTGAGTCGAGTTGAATTGAGTTTAGTTAAAATAAAATTTGAACTATGTAAGAAACATTAATTTAGATTTATAAAATTAATTAGTGTTCTATCATTGAATCCAATTGTATTAAACTTCATTTTTTTTTTATGTGGATTGAGTTAGATTATTTTAAAAACAAATCTTATTTTAAATTGTATTTTTGCCAAAAATATTATCCAACTAGAATTGAAGAAAATATTTACAACAAAAATAGTAACACAAACATTGACATCCATTATTCAAAACAATACAATAAAAACATGTGAAAACATATAATTGAAGAATCAAAGCGGAAAAGAAAATTGAAGAACACAAAAAATGCAACAACAAGATGCAAATGCAAATGAACAATAAGCAATGATAAATGTGATAGGTCAATTAGAGTAAGTCTAAAAGAAATAAATAAATAAATAACATTTTTTTTTAATTACTATGAGAATGAGTCATATGAGTATACCTCGAGTCGAGACTAATTTTATCTGATATTGAATTTTGGTGAGTGATGTCTTCATAACCACACATTTTCTTGAGTTAATCCAGGTCGATTTTGTTAGATTTAGCTAATTGATCCAACCTATGAACACCCTTTATTGAACCCTTTATTTTCTTATGATATATATAACCATAATTTTCTCACCTCAATTAAAAAATCAACTTTATATCTCTCAAGTATTGTTTCATACTCTCTTGGTTCCTTTCTAGTCATCCTATTTGTAGAATACCTTTGTTCCTATTTACTTTTCATTTTCAAAGTTCAATTATCTATTAACTATTGTCTTGTAAACAATTTTTAGTTAAATTTTTAAAAATATAAAGGAAAATAATGCAAACTAACTATAAAGCATAAAAAAATAAAAATAAAAACTCTTCTTAAATCTTTATTGAAAATAGGCTTCAACTATGAATGGATAAAACAAAGCAAAAGAACGAAACTTCTTAAATCTCTTAGTTAATTATTGTACAAAAATAAATAGATAAAATGATATGATATGATAATCATAATCGGTCCAACACGTAATGAGGTCTAAAATCAAATTATTACACAAGAGCTTTTCAAAAGTTAATAAATAAATTATTAATATTTTATTTAACAATTATAGAAAAAAAATTTAGTAGAATTAATTACATTTCCAACTCTATTTTCTCTATATTTTTAAAAATAAAATAAGACATTTCAACTGTTCTACACTAATATTAAGAACTCATGTACACTCAAAAATATTTAAGAGACACGCTAGTTTACACACAAAAATAATGTAAGCCTTCGCCAGAAGAAGGTAAAGAACCAAATTGAGTTAAGTTTGTACATATATTTTTTATCATAGTTTGACCATCACGTGAGTCTTTAGTTTCATTTATGTGTGTGTTATTTTTTTAAAAAAAAAATTATTTATCTTTGTTTTAAATACAAGATTTTATATAAAAAAATTTATCACCGCATATTTATTATATCTCAAACACAAATAAATTAACATATATTGTCTAGTTTCATATGACGTGCACTTAAAACAAAAGATATTATTTAAATCCAAAACAAAATTCTTAGTATTGTCCATTTCTTTTGTCACAAATTTTTTTTATCATACTTTGACTGTTGGATAAGTCTTTAATTTTATTTATGAGTGTGCTTGTTTTTTAAAAAAAATCGTTTATCTCTATTTTAAATACAAGATTTTATATAAAAAAAATTGTCACCACATATTTATTATAAATCAAACACATAATAGATTAACATATATTGTCTAGTTTCATATGACGTGCACATCAAACAAAAGATATCA
>JBBPBT010000152.1:6019649-6037766 GCA_037974875.1 Cicer bijugum | reverse complement strand
TTTCAAACAAAACCCATAAAATTCATTATCATCTTCAATAAAATATAAATTTAATTAAATTCATAACTTAATCTTGAAATAAACTAATATTTTTATTCTTTATTTGACGTTGTTGGAGATAAAAATATGAGTCTATTTGAATTATAGATTTGATAAAATTTGCATTATATTGAAAATGATTATTAATTTTATGAATTTTAGTTGAAAATTTTGATGATTTTTTTGAATTTTTGTATAAAAAATAATAATATTATTGAAATTTTAAAATATTAAATTATCACTTAAAATTAAAATAAATGACCAACTAGAAAAAATAAAATAAAATAAAATAAATAATTAAAATATTACCTGAAATTAAGTTAAGGGACCAGATAATTTAGAAGAAAAAAAATACTATAACACCATCTAAAATTAATTTATGACACCAAATTAATAATTCATTTAGAGCAGTCAAAATCTTAGTGAACATGCTGAATCAAACTACATTAACCAAGCCAAAATATTAAGAACCATGAAATTGAAAACAGGTTTTACCATCTTTCACCAATATTATATACATATTATTACTCTATTCACAGGACTAATTAGCAGAGGTTTTTTATTATTACTTTGGCAGAGGTTACTGTCAAGAAGAAATAATATATAAAATTAATTATCAGTTGGATTGATTTTTACATTTTCATATTAGACAATACTTGAATTTTTAAATAGTTAAAAATAGAATTTTAAAAGCAAATTTTTTACATTTGAATCATTAACAAGCTTTTCAACCTAAACCCTAAACCATAAAAATATTATTTTATTCGCATATTTTAACAGTAAAAATGAAGGCAAAAACCAACAAAAGGTTTGAAGGTTATGCAGCTACAACATAAAATCAACCTTAAAAATGAGGTGACATGAACTTAAATTATCAACACTTTATCAGGCATTATCAAACATATAGCACCACCATACACAAGCTTAACATTACATTTGTTAGCTACAAAAACACTCACATGTGTGATACTGAAACTAGAAAGAGGAAACCAAACCCTAGTGTTAAATCATATTGAATTCTTTTTATTCTGCCTTACATTCAAGACCCCAAATACAACAAATCTCAAGCCTCTGTTCTGGCGAGAAGACAAGTTATCAGTTTAAAGTCCCTCAAAGAACCGGATGTGGTCTTCGAATGTCTCACCATGTCTGATTTTGCTCACTGATCCATCATCTTCAACCTGAAATATTTTACAGAGATAAGATATCATTCTTTAAGAAAAATCATAGTTGGAGTTGAAATTGTGAATTTTCACGAAAAGGTAATTTTCATCAAACCATTGAAATAAAAATGGCAATCAACATTACAATTTCCAAGTATTAAGTGTAACAAGCAATGTTTTTTGTTTATTTTTTCAATACACGCATCAATCATCAAATTATTTTACTCCAGCCCTATGAAAACATTATTTTTCATTAATGATTATCAAAATGCGTTTTTTTTCCTCTCAAAACCACTTTCTTGTAATATAGAGAATCCATGTCTAACTGCATTAGCAAATGAAGAAAGGTTGGTCCATACCCAATACTCAGGAGGTCGCATCTTTAGATTGTAAGTAGATGCCATACTCATGCAATAAGCACCAGCATCATGAACAACCAGACCAGTACCCTGCATGCGAAACTCAGATTAGAAGTTAACCTTTGAACGAGTTACACAAATATTTCACTAGGCATGATTTTGGGAATGCCCTAGGAACTCTAATTCACCACATTGAGCTGATAAAGCCATAATAGAATCATAATATAGCGGCCTCATGAGACAGACCTCTTATTTAGGACTGCATTAAATTGTTGCCATCATCATCATAGTTATGCAAGTATATTATTTATACAACTATTTAAATATACGAATAACAAATACATTACAGTACCTTGGCAGGAGTTGGAAGTTCTCTTTCTTTTCCTAAGAAATCTGCAGACTCACAGACAGGGCCGACTACATCAAAAGTTGCTGTCTCCGCATTTGCTGGGGCAGGGGAAACCAGCTCTATATGCTGCAAAAAAAAACATGACATTAAAACATTGGCTGAAAAAACCAAGGCATAACAAAGATGCATTAGGGTAGCATTAACATCAAGTAACTAAAATGGCCTTAAGTTCTATCAACTTCCAAGCAACTTCTTTAGACAAAAGCTTTAATGTTGTTAAATTTAACTGGGTTCATTTAGTCTTACTAAGGAAAAGAAGAGAGTTGTGTTCAATAGTTTGCAGTTAACATGGATCAATGAAGGAAAGCTGCATGACAAACCATTATGTAGGATTTGGATTTAAATGTCTGATATTAGACAAGATTCGGGAAGGGACACATGTAGTAGATCCCAAATGTGGTTAAAGGGCTTGATTGTGGGTATTGTTGTTCTCATCAATAGCGCCACGATTGAACCAAAATTAAAGAAACAGAATGGCACCAATGTGGTGTTGATCAAGTGGAAGCAACTTGCCCCCATTAAGAGCACATGAGGAACCAGGGCTTCAATCCTAGTGGAGCCACCCGTGTTGCGAGCTAGGAACTATAGGATAAAATTCTGTTCAATCAGCAGAACCGGGAGTTAGTCCCATAACCGGTCCAAAGGGCCGAACGAAGCAGTGGGAAACCCTGGTGGACTCATTGGGATGCCAAACGCCCTAATTACGGTGAGTCCCAAAATAAATAAATAAAACAAACAGAACTGCAAATGTAACTACATTCTTTGGCGAGGAGAGATCCAAACACCAGCATTCAGGATATATTCTTTTCATTAGATTTGGCAAAGGCAAAAGACGGAACCCAACCAAACAATAATATATTGTTTGACTTTGAGTCAATTTTTGTAGTACATCATATAGTAAGCACATGCACATAAAGGGTCTAGAATCCTTCATAAATGTCCAACATAACCCTTAGCTAAAGAGATCAGCACTGATATCAATGCTTTAAATGATAAGCCAAAAGAGACTAACAGGTACTTGAACAAATACCTGATAAGCATCATAAAGACTTGGGCGGATAAGTTCAGCCATACTTCCATCAATCACAATAAAGTTTTTAGAACCATTAGTTTTGACACCAGTAACCCGGTTAACTAAGCAACAGGTGTTAGCTATAAGCGATCTCCCTGGTTCAATGATGAGTTTAAGACCGCGAGAAAGAACAAGCTCACGTACCTACTCAAACAATGAAAATAAAAAATATTCAATTAGTAGGTGTGAAAGGTACCATAAAATAAGAACAGGTTTAAGTATGTGATGTTAAATGGCAGATAAAAAGAAGCAGATGATATGTGCTATGATTTATAACATATATGCAAACACACATTCAAGGTACCTTTAAAAGGATACTCTAAGTCTTACATAATACTACATATAGTAATTTCATTGAAGCTACTTGGTAGAGCTATGGGACATGCAACGTGCGAATGAGTTTATGGGGTTGAATTAAGTCCAAAACCTAAGATTCATCAAAAGAACATTATTCTCCTCTAGACCTAAGACCCTGACTACTGTAACAATATACACATTCATGTGCATTTTACTGTAATAGTTTTTCTGTCAAAAAAAGAATGTAATAGTTCTGAAAGGGATTATTGACCACATGTCCCTGCATGTCACATTTACAAAGTGGATGTATATGTTATAATATTGCAATGCTAAGAATGCACATTTATCAACTGTATTCCTTATTCTTATAAGGAATTACAAACTTAACCACATCAAATTAAAAGATAAAGTGAGTTAGTTGTATGAATAGAGTCCTCACAGTATCAATTAGATCTCTGGGTTTAGGGAGGACTGCACCAGCGTGATAATAATCTATCCCAAGCCCACCACCAATATTTAAATAATCAACTTCAAAACCCTGAGCTCGAATTTCGTCAATGTACTTGACCATAATAGTGGCTGCATCTCTGAAAATATCTACCTGGAAGGTGCGAAAATAGCAAGCAACGACCATTTAAACAATATATTTAGGTAGAGTTTAGGAATCAGCCTAAAACAGTGCAAATTGACCTATCAAAGCATAAATGCACACTAAAAGAAAAAGAAATATATAATGCATGTTTGAAATCACAGTGCCACAATGATTTTGCTGAAGCTCCAAAGTGTAAATTTTGCTGAAATCACATTGGCACACTATGATTCTGCCAAACTCACCGTCAATCTAAACATGCACATAAAAGAAAAGTATATCCCGAAGTAATAACCACAACTAATAAATTAATAATAGAGGAAGAAAAGTTAGATTGCAGAAAAGTATATCTAAAAGTAATAAAGCACAAGATGAAGCAGAAAAATGAAAATTTCTTTGGATAACCTTGGTAATGGTAGATCCAAGATGACAGTGGGCTCCTACAAGCTTTAGCTCATCCGGGTTCTCCTTCACGGCATCTAAAAACCACTGCAGCTTCTCATTTCTAATGCCAAATTTAGAGTTCTTGTTTCCGGTGGCAACATAAGGATGGACCTAAGGATAAAAACATTTAGTTATTTTATAACAAATAACAATAAACTTAAAAAACAAAATCTTAATAATGCAGATGAGAAATAGAAATTCAGACTTATGAAGTAGGGCCAATAGTGATGTTGTGAACAAAGCAATCAATGACAAACAGAGAAAAAAGATTTTGTGAGGATGGTAAAAACAGGAAGAGGAAAGGAAACCACGGTAATCAATGCAGTTAAGAATTTTATAGTTGAGAACTTTATAATGAATAGCTGTATAGTTTCCATCTAGGTGGACTCCTCTGTAGAAGATATATCATAGGAATAAAAAAATGCCAATGCTTGTGAATGTTGTTGATAGTTAAAAAGTATGAACTGTAGTTTGCCCTGAGAAATGTGTAACACGGAACTTAGAAGAATGGCTTGATAAAAAATATAAAATCTTCATTTTTTTTGGTCCAATTACAATTTTTCAATTTCTTCTAGGCTTATAACTTATTTCAGAACTTAGCTAAAATATTTTTGTCAAAAAATTTAATATTGATTTGTCCTTTAGAAACTTCTTTGTAACTGTCTACACCACATTTGCTTACCGTTTACCATTAAATGGAGAGAGAGAAAAATATTGTCTTCAAAAAATTGTTAAAAGCTCTATGTGAACCACAAGATACATGTGTCAAACTCTACAACTCATTATCTAAACTCCCAAAAATATACCTGCGGATCTACATCAGGATTGATACGGAGTAAAACATTCACCCTCTTTCCAGCAATTCTTGCAGCTGCCACAATGTTTTCCAAGTCAAACTCACTGTCAATGTTGACAAACACGCCTGCTTGGGCAGCCAAAACCAGATCCTCCAAGATCTTTCCATTTCCATTAAAGATACACCTATTCATTAATATAGTGAACCACAAATGCACTAAGAATCTATTAAATTTTCAACAAGAGAAAAGCATAACTGATGGAAAATTGAAGTATGACTGAATCATAGTAACACAGGTTCTAAACTTCATTTCAGTATTGATAGCACTGACACTCCAACTTGAAGGCCAATCTAAGTGTCCAACACATGATCAAAACCGACATGACACTACACTAATTATTACATCCAATCACTTCTATCTTTTCAAATTAATATCAATGCCTTTGTGTTGGTATCGTGTCCAGTGACAGTGCTTATTATATTAACATTAAAATGCATATAAAACTTGGGTATAGAATTAAAATATCATACCATAAATTAACAAACCAATTCCATTCAAGAGCTTACCCTAAACACACATTTAACCAATTAATAAAATCAATTTGACACAAAATAACATCTAATAAAAAGCTCAATCAACCTTGTGGGATCAAATCCGGCGCGAAGAGCAAGTTTAAGCTCATTCCCACTAACAAGAACAGCACCACAACCCAAGCTCCTCAAATGCTCCAAAATCTTCAAATTATTATTAGCCTTAATAGCATAACCAATAATCGATGTCAAACCTTCCAAAGCATCCTTATAAGCTTCAACATTTCTAGTAATTTGGGGCTTACTGTACAAATAGAAAGGTCTTCTCTCAACAGACTCCATAATCTCATCCACCTTGAGACCCTCACAATACAGATACCCATCTTCGGATTTGTTGAAACAATGCTGGAAATGAGTGTTCTTTGTATCTTCTAGTGGGGCTTTGACTGTGTTCACAGCTCTAACAACAAGGGGTTTAATAGTGCCATTGAATCTATGAGGTAGAATTAGGTTTTGCGGTAAAGGGTTTTTGTTGAATGAGTGATTATAAGTTTTGGGAAGGGAACACGAATGAGAAAGAATGTGTGTACCTGCCATGGTGGTGATACACGAGCTCGGTTGTGAAAAGATCGAAAGTCAAAACCTCGTCGGCTTTTCTTTATATGTTTTGTCGAAAAGGGAAATAAGGTTTTTTTGGGCTTTAGAGATTCATTTTTCTTAGTTTGGCCCAAATAATGGATCCACTAGTAGGGGGTCTAATGGTACAAAAACAATTTATAGATGGAGGTTGGTTTTTGCTTTCCATTTTTTCTTTATACACCCTCCATTTGCAAAAACTATTTTAAAGAAAAATGATTCTAGAAGGCTTAAATATCTGTGTGAGAATCAATTTTTGAAATACATGAATTTGTACTTCAAAAGTTAATTTTAGAACTAGTTATTCATTTTCGATATGTGATTTTTTAAATAGAAACATAAACTCATTCAAATGCAAATATGATTTGAGGATGCACAAGTGTTTAGAAATCTATTTATAATATATATAATATATAGATTAGGAAACTATACATGTCACACATGACTGCTTTTCCATAATCATCTTCATACATTAATTACCTACATGTGCAAAATTAAAAGGTTTCAATTAGTATTAATTAACGTTTATAACATATGCCGTTACTTGCAAATTTACATGAAAATCTCCTTCAGTTACATATTATTACAAATAAAATTAAATGATGCATCATTTACATTAGTTACAATAACTAAATTGAATAGCCATAATAAAAATCGAAATAATAATAGTATTAGGAAATGTTTCAGATTCATTCCAATCCTGTTAAATTACAAATGTCACTTTAAGTTATTATTAAAACAATCAAAACATTCAACATTATATTTATCATTAATAATAAAAAAGGAGGTCCCTATTTAGCAAAATAACAGTTATTAAAATGGAAGTGTTCTTAATATTTATGCTTTCTAGTTTGGGTGGAGTATTTGGTGTATTTGATAGTTAGTTGCATCTGAATTAGAGTATCCTTATATTCCCTATTTTATTTTATATATTTTGCTGTTAAAAAAAGATGTATCTTTATTCACCAAGGAGATTGGGAAGGTACATAGGAAATAAGAACAGGGTTTTGTTCCCGTCCCAAGAAAACAATTGAAACAAAAATGTACACATGAGAATGTTAGGTTAATCTTATCCAGTATCAGCAAGCAATTAAGAATGCCCTATGAAAGCAATATATTTCCATTCAAACAAGCAATCACAAACAGCATGGTTGCATTTAGGTCCGTCACACTGCATCAGATGAATTAGCGAAAGAGAAAATCTAACAAAATATGCCAACAAATTAACTCAAACTATATTAAACCAGGAAAACAAATTAATAAAAATGATACACCAGATAAATCTAGAAGCTACTTTTTTTCGAGTACAACACAACAAAATTACTATACATACACAGTAGTTCTAAAGAGGCAAGGTAGGGTGAGAATAAAAATACATAGTTCCTGCCTTCATGTTAGAATTCCAATAGCTTCTATTTAATGTCTCCTAGGACCATTGAATCCCTAAACAACCAAATCACAGTTTCATTTGTTACTTAAGATTCCATGTACTGGGAAGGTGGAGGGCTTGTCTTGGTCTTCTCATGAGCTGCAAAACGGTTCAATATCAAACATTTTGTATGTCACTTGAGCACTGATAAGCAATAATTATTTAAGCCTAAAAAACTTACAAAAATATTTCACAGTAAACAGAAATTAACAACAAGCTACATCCAATTGAACAGCGTGCATGATAAACTGGTGCTTTGAACAAGAGAGTTGCCAATATTTCAGTACAAAAAGATGAAAAAGAACAAGGATGACATACCACTAAGCCCACGGATCTCCACTTCTCTCCATTCTTGTACAAGGGCACAGCAGCAACACATCAAATGAGAGAGAAAATCATCAACAAAACCGCCCTACCATACAAAGTAACTGTGAGTAATATGAAATATTTAAAGAGATCAGCAAATGTAAGCATGCAAATAAGCCCAAATCTTAGTGTGTAACAATTTTATTGTACAAAAAGGATTGATAATACTGAACAATAGCTAAGAACTACTAGCCCGCTACTATCTCACAAAAATAGCTGTCTCACAAAAATAGCTGTGCTTATGGTATATAATCCTCAAAGTAAAATCAATACTATACACACCACCACAAAAAAATGGTACTGAAAAAGGCTTTAAATGTTATCTTATCTGCATCTTTAACAAAGCAAGCTATATATAAATCCACAAACACCACGGGTAAAGAAGTGATGAGAAGACATATTTATGCAGAGAGGACGGAAGCATCACCGTGATGTTCAACATCTTCCGAAGCTTTCTCCTTATACAGCAAGTATAGCAACAACATGATAAAATTAAAGAATATGCCATCAATTCATTACATGCTTCTGCTGAGGCTGAACAAACAAAAAACTGAAATCATAATCGCAGAACCTCAATAATGTGTAAGTGTTCAAAATAAACCAGAATTAAGGTAAGCATAATTCATAAGTATAGCAACAACATGATAAAATTAAAGAATATGCCATAAACAAAAAACTGAAATCATAATTGCAGAACCTCAATAATGTGTAAGTGTTCGAAATAAACCAGAATGAAGGTAAGCATAACTCATAAGTTATATAAATAATCTTAATTACAGAAAATCATGTCTTCATTATTGGTATATTTCTTCAAGATTCCACTGCAGTGTTCAAAACATATAAAAGTGCAGATAAGATGACTACTAAATATCCAGCTATGCTGAAATTGCCAATGATGCCAGGATTTCATAATGCCAGCTTCCCAAAAAAGTCACAGTAACCCACAAAGGTATTTAAGTATTTAACTAAGGTACATAATCTAAATTGAATCCAAATTGTATAATGTTAAAATAGACACCAACTTGATTCACTAAATTTTAGCTTTGTTTGCTAGAAACATTACTCAAATGTAGATTCATCACTTTAGTGCGAAGACATACAACATAGCTAACTTACACATGGGCCTGTTTTTTGCAACCGTAGCAATCTTTGAAAATGTTCCACAAGGATAGAAGAATGTCTTCAGACCTGCAGATCAAATGTTATTATTAAGAATGAAAAGTATAGAGGTATAGGATAGGACCTACTTTCAGCTGAAAGTATCAAAACCCTGTTTTTCTGCTGTTCAGAGAGCTTCTTATCTTTGTTTCTATTAAAACTTTACCTTATCAAAACATAAGAGGGTTTTATGCTCAGTGGGACTACACCTAACAATTATCCATGCATGATTCAACATGCAAGGTAAAAGCATCTAGTCTCATTCAAGATTCACAGAAAGAAAAGAAAGGTGTTGAATAACATAAATTTTCCTATTCCTGATTCAAAATCATTCATTTTATTCCAGGCACATACCATGCAAGCCATATCTATCCTATTTCCTAATTTTCTTTTTAACTCTCATCCAATTATGTGCCGAATAGCATCACATGCAAACCACGAAGACAGAAAAGAAGAAAGTCAAATTTGGTGCAGATACTATTCTACTACAGCTGTCGAAACTTTTAAAATATCAAGCAGGAGAGAACATACAAAGAGAAGGTTCTGAACAACAAGCAAGCAAATCAGTGTGCCACTCTGCCTGCTGATATGAACCTCCGGTTGACATCAGATCCTTTTGGGAAACGGAAAATCTGTTCAAGGCCATGCATATGAGCACCCAACACAATCAATGAGTTAATAGCCAAAATGGTAAGACAGATTAATTTATTAAAAATAACTAGCATTATGGACTGCATGCCAATGTAATAAAAGAATGGAAGAAGCAAGAAATTTATAGTTAAAACTAAGGATAATCATAGGGAAATATTCTGATTTTTGCTTAACTGGTTATACGCAGTGAACCTAAAACATGTTAAGTTGTGGAAGAGGGAAATGGAATTACCTTGATGTCGAAACAGTACTATCAGTTTTTGCATAGTATTTTTCATCTGATGAAAGACCCTTGTCATCATTGGCATTAGAGTAACTGTATTTCTCTTTCTTATGACTTTTTTCAGGTGAACAGTTGTCTGGAAGAGAATACTCTGCTACTTTTGTGACATCTAATAAACGTTGAATGACTTCACATTGATTCATATCCAAATTTGCTTGTGACCTTTGTAGCTCTAGGTTAAGTTTCTCCTTCTCTTTTTTAATAGCTTCAGTGAAAGAACAGTTTGGATATGAACAGGAGAGAGTTTTCTTCAGCACTGCAGCATCATCCTTGTCAGGATCGGGTTTTAAAATAACCGTATGCGCCTGTTGGTCCTCATCGTCTAATGTGTATTCACGTTGATCCTTTTCAATAACTTCAAGTCTCTCCTGAATGATTCAGAGTGGCAATTGATTATCAACCACATTAAAGCAAAATTTACAATGGCAGTGCTACCATTACAGTGACAATATAACACAGGTCAAAGTCCTTACAAATTTAGGGAAATATGCAAAATCCAGAAACAATGTGCTGCAAATTGTGAAACACTCTCACAAACATGAGGAAAAGGAACAGGGATTTGATTAATTGCTCGATTGAGTACAACTTTGACTACCACCTATTTGGATAGTATTGCTAATTTAAAAAGGTAAAAGTGAAATCAAAAGCCAACTCTATCTAAACAAGCAAAAAGATGCAGCTAAAACATATGAACCGTGCTAATCTTGACTAATGAGTTGAATCCTAATTTACACTATGTGCTTCCTTATCCTGAAAATACTACAACAAGGCATCAAGCACACAGTTGTTCATGTGTGAAGAAAAAGGGACAGGACTTATTTCTGCATATGATCGTCTCCAAGTGTGAATCTTAATACTTTTGACTTTCAAAAAGAATATTCCGACAAATGCTATCTAAACAAGCATAGTAACTTATTTTTCAAACACAGACACAAATGAATCCTTTTGTGAAGGCATTTCAAACTAACTTGCCATCCATTTAAGCATAGTAACTAGGATCAAACTAAACCACTTCATGTAATTTAACAGAATTGGAATATTATATGCAATATGCAAAGAAGTGGAATAAAATGCTGGCACGATAAACCAGTAGTTTACTAGATTCTAAAAAATTTCAAAGAATTACTCCCCAAATGAGTAAAATACCACAAACTTTACCTTCTTATTTTTAAATTTTATAGTGTATCAACATTGGAAAATACCATTCACAACAAGAGATATCAGATAAACAAATACCCTGACTCGAGCATTATCCACAAGAGTAATGAGAGGAACAAGACGTAAGTATCGATCAATTTCATTCTGAGCCTTCCTGAATTGATAAACAATGTTCCATCCCATAGCCAGCAAATAAAGGTAGCTCCTGTCTTGACAACTATTAACCAATATATAAGACCTTCTAAGAGCATCTTCAAGCTGCTCCAAAGGCTCCCTAGTTTCTGGGTACCTCTTCAGCTCCGAGATCTTGAGCTGCTCCAACAAGTTCCCAATTAACTTCAAATGCTGTGCAAATTGCCTGCAGTTTTTCTTATGCATCCTTGCAGTGGTTGCAGCTTTCGCAATCATAGCAATCAACTTCACAGCATCTACCCCAGTCAATTGCGCCACATTTGCAAAATCCCCCATGTTTTCCCAAGATGCCATTCTCTCAGAAAATCAACCTAAAATCAAATTATATCATCTCAAAACATAAGTTTCTAAAATTACACTTGTAATCACTAATTTCATCATAAAACATCACAATCAACAACAATTACAAAAACAATGCCTCTACCCAAAAAAAAAATGCATGCATGAATATTATTTATACTTGATAATAAAATAGAGTTCCTTTTACCTCTGAAAATCAACCTAAAATCAAACTATATCATCTCACAACATCAGTTTCTAAAATTGCATTTATTATCCATAATTTCATCATTTATCAACAACAATTACAGAAACAGTGCATCTTCCCTTAAAAAAACATGCATGAAAATCATTTATACTTTGTAAAAAATATAGTTCATTTTACCTTTGATAGTGCAAAAGATTGCTCCACTCGATGGTAGACGAAATGAAGCAGAGAAAATCTTAAGAATCGATTATTTCAAACTGGATCAAACATTCCTCTCAAAAATCTTTTCCAGAAATAGCATTATCCTTCAAGATCTTGAACACTGCTTATCATAGTAAAAATCAAAAAGTGAATAAAAAAATTCAACCTAAAAAAAGAAAGAAAAAAAAATAGTGAACCGAAAAAATCTTGACACTGAAGAAATTAAAAAAAAAACTACAAATCACTGAATCAGCTTGAAATCCATGACTAAACAGTCTAAACAACACAAAATTCGAACATTCTATTCATTTTTTAATTAATAATTACGTTTAAAAAAAGAAGAAAAATACATCCACTTGAATACAGAGCGTGAATATTGATAAAACGTTTTTTACAGAAATAAAGTAGGGAAATAATTCATCACCGGTTACACAAAATGCAGATGAATTTAGTTTTGTATAGCTTGTGATTTTTAAGTAGTGTTAGTAAGTTGTACGAAATTGACGAAAGGAACGAAAAAGTTACGAGAAAAGAGCATAGAATTCAGGTGATGGCAGGCATTGCTTTGCGGGAAGGAGCACTTTGTTATTGAGAAAACACTCTTTGTTTTTTTATTTACTCTCTCTCTCTCTCTCTCTTCTTCTTCTTATCGTTCAGTGTTTCGGTTCGGTGCTGTTCTGTACAGTGCCGTGCTTGGCCGCTTGTGTTATTCAGTTATAAGTACGTAATTGCCCTTCTTTTGCTCGTTTTATTACGATATTACCATTTTTGATTTCACGGACTATATATTACTTAACGGCGTGATACGGACAGGTAGATAGACGGTTGACTCTTTTTACTTTCAGAACAGAAGCTGTTCAGTCTAAGTACATTTACAATTGTTTCTATAACACTGTGCCAGCTGGCAATTTATTTATAAAGACCAATGTGACTATATACCCGACTTTCGTAGACCAAGATCCAAATTTCAATCTAGAGAGAACAAGGCAAATGTGGTTACTTTTAATATTGAAAATTAGGGTTGCATCTGATTAATTCACTGAAATTATAGAAAGACCATAAAATAAAGATAATAGGTTATTAATTTTATTAATTGCATTTGTTAGTATTAATGTATTTATTGTTATCATGAATATAGAATAAAATATAATTATTTGAGAATGATGTTATGATATAAATTAGAGGGAAACATCAAGAAAAAAATCAATAATATTACATTGAAAAATAACACACATTTTAGTAAAATTTTATTTTGTAAATGTAGTTAGCTTTATGTATTTACTACTATTTCTTAGAAAATTAATAATGCTTATGGTTTTTTATATATATTTCGTTGATTAAATCACATGTGTTAAAAAATATCAGTTATAATATAAATTGATTGATAGTATGTGTTATTGTACACATTTATTCTTTATGAAAAATAATTAGTATATATTTTTATTTATTATAGATTGTATTAAAAATTGTAACAAAATTATGATATATTAATGAAACAATAATTGATTAACTAAAACAATTACAAATTTTAAATTGATCAATTATTGATTATTTTGTTATGCAAAAAAGTTCTAAAACCACAACTAAAAAATGGAGTAATATCCTCGTTTTATTTATTTAAATTATACTGTTTTTAATTTGTCTAAAATGTAAAAGTTTGTGTGTCAAAAAAAAAAAATTAACATATATAGTACTCTATTTGGTCCCATTTATAAAGAGAAGGAAAAAATATCAAAATTAATATAATTTGTTTCTAATAACTAGTGAGGGTGTGAATGTTTTTTTTAGTGCTTCTTTGGAAGCAAATCAATTCAAAAGTTTAAAGGTAGGCTTAAATGAATTTTGTGTCTCTTTTTTACAATTTGCAGATGATACGTGGATCGTGTGAGTGAAGCGTTGGAATAATATTAGAGCAATCAAGGCTAGTTTATTGTGGTTTGAGATTCAATCTGACCTAAAGATTAATTTTCATAAAAGTATGTTGGCAGGTGTTAATGTTAGTAGTTCATGACTTAAAATTGTGGTAGATATTCTTAATTATAAGATGAGATATGTTTCATTCAAATATTTGGGATTGTCTATTGGTAATAATCATCGTCGTAAGGTGCTTTAGAAACCTGTTATTTAAAAGATCCGAAATAGGTTGGCTGGTTGGAGCTCTAAACCTTTGTCGATGGATGGCCGTTTAGTATTCCTCAAAGTTGTCTTATTTGCATTGTTGGGTTACTTTCTTTCCTTTTTCAAGGCTATTTTAGGTATTATTTATCATCTTGAATCTATTTTCAAATCATTTATTTGGGGTGGGAATGAGGAAGTGAGTAACGTTCATTAGTCTATTGGGAGAATATGTGTTTTCCTTTAGAGAATGGTGGATTAGGAGTCTGATATTTGAAAAAAAAAGAAATTAAGCTCTATCGAATAAAAGGCGTTGGATATTAAAAACGGAGTTAGAGGGCATTTGGGTTAAGGTGTTGATCAATAAATATGGAGTAGAAATCGGAGATTTTATGGGGGTCAATTTGAGGGGATCTGTGTGGTGGAATGATATTTTTGTGGGAATAGTTAGTATTGAAGAGGAATTGTTTGATAAAAAATTATTTAAAATTATTGAGAATAGGAACAGTACTTTATTTTGGAATGATCCATGGTTGGTTGGTGGGGTATTGCATGAGAAATTTAGCAGGTTATTTCATTTATCTTTGCAACAAGAGGAAAATGTAGAGGTTATGTTATAGATGTTGCGATGAAAGGGCATTCAAGGATGGAGATGGCGGAGACAATTGTTTGCGTGAGATAAGGAATTAGTATAGCAACGTATGATTTTATTGGGCAACACGTTCATTTGCAAGTTAATGTATCTGATAAGTGGTCGTGAAACAATACGCAAGGAAAACCATATTCGATAAATAAGACATATTATGTACTACAGGAGAAATTTGTCGCTAGTATCAACGCACCTCCATTTCAAGATCTAGTGTGGCAATCCTTGTGTCCAAACAAAAGTAACATTATTTGTGTGGAGGTTGTTTCAAGATAGGTTGCTTACAAAGAAAAATTTGTTCCGTCGATGAATCATTTATGTGGAAGATCAACAATGTATAGCAGGTTGTGGGGAAGTTGAAACAATTAGTCATTTGTTATTTGTGTGCCCTCTTTTTGGATCCGTGCGGTATGATATTTTGAATTATATTGGATTAGTTGATGTATTTCATAAGGATGCAATCAACCGCGTTAACCAATTTGATGGTTATGCAAACGTGTAGCGCATCAAATAATTAATCTAGTTTGGTTTGCAGTGATGTGAGCAATTTAAAAATCAAGAATATAGACGATTTTTCGTTTGTATGTTTTGAATGTAAATTTTATTATTGAGCATGTCAAACTTTTAGTGTGAATGTAGATCAAATTACACGTAAAATAATTTTGTTATGAGTATAACTAATCGTGCTCTCAACTCTTAGAATGCATTGATATCACTTGTGGTTAATTGTTTTACTTTTTATTTGAGTAGTTAAATTTGTATTTTTACTTTGTTTTAGTGATACAATAGAAACATTGTAAAATTTTATTTGTTCTTGCTCTAAGAACTTCTTATACTTATAACGTTTATTGAATTTATTTATTTTTGACTTATTAAAAAAAATACAGTAGTTAATTTTTTATTGAAAATTGTGAGACATTAAATATATTATGATAATGTATATTTTGTTTTAAAATAATTTAATCATTTAATAATTTTATATATATTAAAAAAATTATAAATAAAAAAAAATATTACTTTATCAAATAATTCTTATTAAATATTGGTGAATTATCAATATCATAGATACACAATAAAAAATAGACCTAATTGTAATTTTGGTTTATCTATTTCAATTAAATCGTAAAAATAGTTTATCTATTTTATTTCTCCTCAATTTTAATCTTAAACATTATTTTAATAAAAATTTAATAATTTTTTTTACAAATACAAACATTTAAGTAAAAATATAAAAATAATTTAAATATTAAAATAGACAGTAATTTTTTTTTTAATTTACATATATAACAAAAATATTCTCCTAACTAGAGAGAGTAAATTATATAAAAAGAATGAGAGTAGTTTAAACGAAATTCAAATATCTAGTTTTAGAAAGAAAAGAATATATCGATTTGGGGAATCTAGAAATTCGAAAGAAAAGAGATAGATTGGTGATAATCGAGAAATAGGAAGGCAAGTTAGTTGGAAGTTACCCTATATAAGGTGTTAAAGTGAAAAAGAAAAAAGAAAAAGAAAAGGAGATACTACCAACCAACAAAAATAACCAGCATGGAGAGGAAAAAGGTGAAAAAGGCCAATAGCGTAATTTAAGGAGGAATAAATTTAATTATAGTAATTATGGCAAAGAGGTGTTTGTTCAGCTAAACAGTAGGCAATTAAGAAGAGTTAATGAATATGTTTGGATATTCTGCGTGTTGGAATAGTGAACATCCATTCTCGATCTCTGTCAACTGCGACGTGATATAAAGGGTGCACATGTTTATACTGCCACGTGTCATTCATCCTCTTTCCTTCTCTTCTTTCTTGTCCTCTCTTTCCTCTTCACAAATCTCAATATCCCAACTCTACTCTCTCTCTCTCTCTATCCATGCCTTATGGTTCATGTGAATATCGCCATTTATGGATTTACTCTTGGTCCCCCATCCTCGTTTTTTCCTTTTTTTTTATCATCAATAATGCACCTAGACAATATGTTTAATCTTTGCAAAACGTTAACAAATGTTTTTGAAGTATTTTTAATTATTTAAATATTAAAAAATTAATTATTTTTATAAAAATAATGTTATCTGCAATTTGAGAGGTCGAAAATAATTATTGAATTTTAGTTTAAAAGAAATTTATTTTTGTCAACAACTATTTATCATCACCAAAAATAATTATTGGTTTCAATGTAAATAATAAAACGGTCCGATTTCATCACTAAGAGTTAATGTGTGTTCCTTCCTTAACAAAAATTATGTGTCAATCATATCTTCAAATTACATATTTCCTCAATGCTAAAAATCGTTGACATCATGTGGATGAATGGAATGTACATCGTAGTAACTGTTTTGAATTAATGGAGGAAACTCAAGTCATTGGGAAGGGTTGAGAAAAGGGAACGTACAATAAAGAGAGTGTATTGCACAACATAGAAGACACACAAATATGGACTATTCAAAACTCAAAAAATTATAAATTAAATTAAACAAATATCAATAAATGAATAACCGGTAACCGAGTTGAGGGTTTAAAAAATGGAATAATAATTGAGAGAGTGATAAAGAGTATGTTAGATAAAGTATGTATATTTTCTAACGACAAAATCATTTTATTAAATTATTTATATCAATTATTTATAATTTTTTTATTGTTATCAATACAAAACAAAATAATATTTTGACAGTTGTGTATATAATAATTTTTTAAGGATAATATAGAGAAAAAATAATTAAAATTACATTAAATTTTATAATTAATATTTATTTTAAGATTTTTTATTAAAATAATATTCATAATAAATAAATAAAAAATTGAATATATTTATTGATTTAACCTTAATTATAATTATCATTTTCTTACACTATTAAGAAATTAATGTAAGAATATTTTTTAGTATCTGAATATAAGACCCCATAGAAATGAGCAAGCTGTTTAGTTATTTCAATTTTATTTTTTAATTTTTTATTTCTTAATAAATAGTAGAATGATCCAATTTACAATATAAGTGGAACTACATTAATATAATTTAAGTAAAATAGAAACTATTTTTATAAAATTTAAATAAATAAAAATTAATTTTAAAATAATCAAAATTAAAGTATCTCGTCAATACAG